>JAANQP010000165.1:4810-22069 GCA_011320165.1 Fusarium protoensiforme
TAACCGCGTACGACAGATAGAACCATTTCTTCCACTTGACGACCGACCTAACTGATTGCTCAAAGTTCTCCCTTGTCGAGATGGTGCATGGCACGATTTCACTTGTCCCCCTTGCAAGTACGAGAGAATCAAAATGGATGCTCTCTGCTTAGAGACTCCTGTCGCATTTGCTAAGAAAGATGAGACGTGCAAGCGTGGACTTGGAGGGTATTTAAACTTAATACGGAATGTCTATTACTCTTTACTATATGTGCTATTATTCCCTGGCTTTCTCTTGCGAAAAAAAAGTGCCATTCCATCTGTGTCTGATCTGGTCTGTGTTTAATAAAGGGAGATTTTCCGCCATCAGATCCCGGCGTTACCCGCGGGTTGGAAAAATGGTCTGACCCCCTCAGCGTAACTAAGTCAGATCCGCATGCAATACCGGAAAGATTACTGATCCCAAGTGGGGGACTCTAAATTTGCGAAGTACTACCGCATCCCCCCCAACTTCTCTTTTATCATTTTCCAACTTTCAATACATTTATCCCTCTACAAGTTCATGATTTTACCCTAGAATAACTTCTCATATCCCAAATGACCCTGTTCCTACGATTCTGCCACACAACCCCCACACATTCCCGATATTATATTTAGCCTTATGATAATTCCATGGAGGCAGCCGCCTGCTGTGCGGCAAAGGATCTCCCGTAGGGCCCATAAGTCGAGACGCTTTCGCCGACTTACTCTACGAAAGATTATGAATCACTCGCTTGCGAGTCTCAGACCCCCTGGCCCGTAACGTTATCTAGTCTACTATAGTTGGCACACGCAACCAAGCCATGGTTTTGACCGACAAAGTTAAAGCCGACAGGAGGGGCCAACACCAGGCACACAACCATGAGCGGAGTTTGCCAAACTCCGCCGGGAAGCCCTGCCCTTCCTTGACGAGGTAGATGGTTAAACTGCGCCTGATTCCCTATAAAAGGACGGAGTGCGCGATAGAAGAGGTTTTCATCTCTCCTCACTACTACTCATTGTTCCCTAATTCCTGAACAACATTCGTCAACCCTCCTGGATCCCAGCCTTATATCTTTTCACTACTCCTTCATCACCATGACTTCCACATACGCTCAAGTCCATGAGTCCCCAGCTGGACCCGGCGATGCTCGCCCTACTGCCTCGCAGGTCATCCAAGATGAAGGGCTTGAAGGGAAATGGCACGACAAAGTCATTCTCATCACCGGCTGCTCATCTGGCCTTGGTGTTGAGACCGCACGCACCCTGGCAGCCACCGGCGCTAACCTGTACCTCACCGCCCGAGATCTAGACAAGGCAAAGACTGCCCTTGGCGACCTTGCGCAGAGCGATCGGGTGCATCTCCTCCAACTTGATCTGAATTCCCTCGCAAGCGTGCAGGCTTTCGTCGCCCACTTCACTTCGAAGACCTCCAAGCTCAACATCCTGATCGCCAATGCCGGTGTGATGATGACGCCAGAAGGCCGCACTGCCGATGGCTTTGAGACTCAGTTTGGCACGAATCATCTTGCCCACTTCTTGCTGTTTCAGCTGCTAAAGCCAACTTTGTTGTCTTCGTCTACAGCTAAATTTCACTCTCGCGTCGTCATTCTATCCTCAATCGCGCATCGCTCAGCCGAGGTCAACTTCGACAACTTAAACCTCGATGGCGACTATAACCCTTGGGTTGCCTACGGCCAGAGTAAGGCGGCCAATATGTGGACCGCAAACGAGATTGAACGCCGTTACGGAACCCAAGGTCTGCACGCCTGGAGTGTTCAACCTGGCCCTACGGGCACCGGATTATATAGGTATATGTCCGAATCGGAAGTAGCGGCAAGTCAATCAGACCCAACTCTTGCTAAGATGTTCAAGACGGTTGAGCAAGGCGCTGCCACTACGGTTTGGGCTGCTACGTCGAACGCTTTGGAAGGACAAGGTGGCAAGTATCTCGAGGATTGCCAGATTGCAAAGCCGTGGGATTCTACTGCTGGGCCCTGGGCACCAGGATATGGCCCTTGGGCGTATGATGAAGAGAAGGAGGCGAAACTGTGGGCTAAGTCTTTGGAATTGGTTGGAGTGAAGGAGTAGATGTTGGTGGACGCTGTGCATAGCTCAAGGGGTATCACGTGTGCAGGCCGTCGGTCAGCCAATCGGCGAATCACAGGAAGCACTGGGCCCAATTAGGAAGGTTATCTCGGAGCCTTTGGATGAAGTGGGGATAGCCTCAACCTAAACACAACACAATAGAAGTCATACATCTTTGGCAAACTCACTTTCTGACAGTTATAATCTGGGCGACTACGTCACGTGTAGTTTAAAAGACCATCACGCTTGCCCCTCATCAGGCCCAGCACCCGGTTCATAAGGCGAGCGAATTATATCTCTAACATAGTAGAACTGCAGTGTCAGAGGCCGAGTCGCTTCCCCCAAAGGTAATACTAGTCCCGCAGAAACACTGCAGGAGTTTTTTTTTTTTCTATATACAAATCAAAGTACTCAATGAGGAGTCTCGCGAAGGCTCATGAAGAGGCTATTAACTTAGTACAGTCGTTGAACAAGCGCTTCAATCTCTAACCCAATAAGGCCCACCAAAGCGTGAACTTCTTCTTCATTCATCAGTCCTCCTTGGACACGGATTCCAAAACCAATAGTATCTGTTCGGCCATCAGGTGCAATGTCAATGTAGATGTTTTCTTGCGGTAGATAGGATATGTCGAGCTTGGAAATCGATGTAGCAGCTCCATCTTCATCTGGAAAAGGATTCGATGGCATGAAATCCGTAGGTACGCCTATTGGTAGATGTGCCAACAAGCTCTTTGATTGGGTCGACTCTGGAGCATGCTCTATGGATTGGTTTTGCGATTGCATCCAAAGTAAGTTCAACCACACATTGAACAGATCCGAAGAAGTATCCCTTGTGCTTCTCCAATGGCTGAGAATGTCACGCAATGAACTTTGTTCATACGGTACACGTTCTGCCAATGCAGCTTGAATGGAGCGGGCTTTTTCGGTAACTTGGAAAACCTCAAACTCGTTTTGAGGTAAAGCATCTTGAACCGTGAAAGGGGTGACGTTGAGACAAGGGCCAGTCAGACGATCGATACCAGTGAAAGCAGCCGATCGACCTGTTTGGTATAAGCCCAAGGTTGGGCTTGATATCCCAGTCAACTGACCAAGGACTCGAGAGACTGCGAGAATGACAATGGCTTGAAGAGAGACGTTCGAGGAGCGGCAGGCTCTGTCCAAATGTCCAAGGTTCTTGACCGCATCCCACACGCCGACGAACAACTGCTTGTTCTTTTGTGACATCTGATCGTCTTCACCGCCATGAGTAGAACGAATGAGGGTTGAAACGCTGTTTCCAACCGCTGAGCGCCAGTAGGTGGGCTCATCCACCTCCTTCAATGACTGCAATGTGAACTCAAGAAATGAAGCAAAATCAGGCCTGGGTGTGGGTGGCTCTCGCCGGTAATAACCAGAGAGCTCATCGATAAAGAGAGGCATTGTCCACGCATCGTATATGGCATGATTCATGACAATAAGGATTCCATCTCTGTCTTTGGCCTTGAGAAGACGAAGTCGGACAGGTGGGGTCTTCAGAGATGATGGATCCAACGCAATCTGCCTTGCCTGAAACAGAGCAAGATTCTCAAGGCTTTCTGTGGAAGTGATGACCTGAAATGTGCCGTCATCGCGATCACATTCATTCAAGACGACTTGAACGGCTTCGGAACGCGAGATGGCATAGAAACAAGTCCTCAGAATCGAATTGTTTTGACGCAGTGAGAACCAGGCGTCATTCATGGTCTCCACATCGATGCGCTCTGAGCACGAGAATGGCCATGCGGGCTCAAAGAGCGCTCGCCCTGTCTGTAGCCAGGAAGCCAGATGATACATCTGGCCGCCGAGACAGGGGAGAATCTTGTCAATCGCATTCGGCTTCAACCCCAACTGAGCGATGACATCCTGCCTGATATCGCTGTAGCTCTTAATCAGAGAGCCCTTGTTGGTATCCTCTTGAGGCACAGCCTGGACTAGTAGGCAAATACCACGAAGGGTGTTGCCCTGGAGAACATCGGCAACGCCTGCCCTGAGACCTGCAGCGCGGCACATAGACGCCACTCGAATGGCAGACAGGGAGTCCAAACCGATACTGAAAATGCTCGTGTCTGGTTGAATGGTTTCCACCGGCACTTTCGAAACTTCGGACAGTATGTCTCGGATAACGGGCTCATGAGATGGTGCAGATGTGTCAGCCACCACGACCACGCTTTCAGTGGGTGGGCCAAGACTGAGAGGTAAGCTTTGGAGCTCCTCTGGGAACATTGTCACGCATCGTGAGGGATGCTCAACGATGTCGCAGAATGCTTGGCTGAAGTCCTTGACAGCCTGGTTGAGATCCTCTTGAGCCAGAATTTCTCCCTTGCATGAGGCGCGGACCGTGACCGCTTTGTCTGTTTGCTCAACCTCGAGGTTCAGCTTGTACTCGGACTCAGGAATGTAGTCATCTGTGACATAGGGCGTCCAGATTTCATTGCCAGCAAGGCCATCTTCCAATGTCTGCACATTCTTCTGGAACACAAATAATGTGTCGACCAGCGTGACAGCGCTCAGCACACCGTTCTGCCGAAGAGACTTCTGAACCTCGTGTAAAGGCGCATGCTCATGGCTCTGTGCTTGAGCAGTGAAGGATTGTATCTGTTGAACCATGTGACGATTGCTGATGAGTTTGGGTTCCAGCGTCACTCTCTTGGCTACTGTGTTGAAGAGAGGTCCAACCACACATTCAGCCCCGGATCCTAAAGATGAGCGCCCAGCAAGAACTTGGCCGAAGGCTACGTCCCGTCGTCTTGTCAACTTGGCGAGAACCTTGGCATAGGCGAGAATAGCAACACTTTGCACCGTGACCTCCATCTCTTTGCAGCTCTCGGATATGTCCATCATACCAAGCTCAATATCAGTGTCAGAGTAGAACATCCCCGATGATGGTTGGTGCTGAGGACATTGCGGCAACGGTGTGATTTGGTAGCCGTCAAAAAGTTTGGTCCAAAATTGACAAGCCTCGCTTTGATCTTGCGACAGATGGCGGACTGCATTCGCAAACGGTGGACGATTTGGTAGTGATACCCCCTGGTAGGCGGAAGCCAGGTCATTGAAGATGAACGGCAGCGAGACACCATCATACAGCGCATGATGCATAATGATAACCAAAAGCCTTCCTTCAGGCTCGTCAACAATCACAGGTTGGATTGGCGGTGTGGAAAAGGCCGATTCTGTATCCAATTGCACACACCGCATAACCACCTGAGCGATATCACTGCCCGATGGGACAGTGATTTCTTGCCACACAGCTGGGACGTCGCTATGAACGACTCCAATCCAGGAAAAGCCCATCTCAGGAACGGGATGGAAAGATGTGCGCAAGATATCATTGGCACCAATTGTGAGGCGATAAGCTTCCTTCAAGTGATCGACACTTGTCGACTCCGCGAGTCTCACAATGTGTGGATGAACATAGACAACCCCATTGGATTCTATGGCTTGGGTGATCATGGCAGTCTGCAGCGGACTGCATTTGAAAATCGACTCGATTGCATCGTTCGGGCTGAGTCGTTCCACTCGAGATGCGAACTCGTCGAGCTGAGGATCATCGTCGCAATATGACAGCGGCGGACTCGGAACGTCGGCCACGGCTGCCTCGACGACCCTGTGAGCCAATGCTCCCACGCAAGGGAAACACATCACTTCAGCTGATGAAACAGGGATTCCAGCATCTCGGAGCTGGCTGGAAAATCGTATGGCTGTCATGGAATCCAGTCCAAGACTCAAAAACGACGAGTTCCTGGATATCTGCAAGCCTTCCAAGCCACAGAAACGTTTTATCATATCGCCAATTTCAAGCTCCAGGGTTGACCATGGATGATCATCCCAGTCCTTGACAATGCCCATTGTGGCGGTCGGGGCTGACCGGGAAAGATTGAAAGAATCAAGCGAGATGGATTCATTGGATACGATCGTGGACACAATCAGGTTCATCTTTGCCACAAAGTCTCGAGCATAATGTGGCTGGCCAAAAGCTGACGTGAAACCACAAGTAATGCGAACACAGTCGCTCTTTGAGTCAGCCTCCACCTCGACGGCGAGAGGATACTCTGAGGGCATGCTGCTCTGTGCTTCTTCCCACAAGTCATGACCCTGATCCTCGGCAGACTTGATGAATGAGAAAAGACAGTCGAAGATGGGGCCTTCCGATTTGACCCAGCGCTGGATGTACCGCAAGGACGTATGTTGATACTCTAGCGACTCAGCAGTAGCTTTGTGTATGTGGCGTATGACATCTTCGACTGTGGATAGGTGTTCTGTGTTGAGCCTTCCAGGAATAGTGGTAATGCATGGCAGAAGCACCGAATCAGCTCCTGCTATGGGAAGTACCCTTCCAGAAAGTACCAGGCCGTAAGTCACATTGGATGTGCCCACTGCATCGGCCAATGTCAAAGCGAAAACTGCCTGCATCAGGGAGGATACTGTCGATTGTAGGCGAGCTGCGCAGCCTTCGAGCTCTGAGAGGGATGAAGATAGTGGAGTGGAGTGGGAAAGCTGGGCAGAGTCGATTGTGGGCTTCTCAAAGATCGTTGGTATGCAGTCAGAGAGGGTCTGACGCCAGTGGGATTCGGACTTTTCCATGCTTTGGGAGCATACATGTCTGATGAAAGCATCCGGTGAGCCTCGCTGAGGAAGCATCCCATCTGCCAGATATTGCGCTGCAAAATCTTGCAGCAACATACCGAATGATGCGCCGTCGTAGAGACTGTGGTGTATTGAGATGAACAATGCCAGTGGTTGTTTCGAGCCTGTGGTGGCTGCGTGCAGGATACGAAGCGGCGGAATAGAGGCAATGTTGTTGATGATATCTTGAGAAATTGCATCCTGGCGAATCTGAAACTCGGCTATGGCCTCCTCCAAGCCATCATATTGTCTCTCAGTCCAATCAACAGGACGGTTGGGCTCAAGTACAACCTGTACGATTTCCGAGGGTAGCGGAACGAAAACCGTTCTCAAGATTTCGGTTTGGTCTGAAGTATTCTGCCATGCAGTTTGAAGCAGGGCTGGATCAGCAGATGGATTCATCTTGAGCACGACGTGGTTGACGTAAAGGGGTGAATCGCTGTTCATCGAGCGTGCCACAAGTCCCTCTTGAAGGGGCAGGCAAGGCCTCACAAAAGCCACAGCGGACTCATATATCTCGGATGGGAGGCTTTCAAAGAACTCAGATTCCAGCTTCGTGAATCTCTTCTGCACTTCTGAAGGCGAATCTTGTACAGATACTTGGTTTGAGTCCCGCGGGAGGTGAGCGAGTTGTTCCACGACCGGGTTGCTCATAACAAGTGCCACGGGAGCGGAGAGGCCAGCGTTTCGAAGACGGACAGAGAGATTGATCGCACTCAAGCTGTCAATGCCGACCTCAAAGATGTTCGTGTGGTGATGAATTATTGTCCGGTCAACTGCGACCGTGTCGCAGATTGCGTCAACGACGACTTCTTCATCCGCTGTCAATGGCCTGTTCTCTATCAGGCCACCATGCGTGTTCTCATTTCCGCGGAGTATGTCAGGTAAGGGTTGGCTGGCAAACAGCTCTTGCAGTAACTTGATGTTTACCTTGTCGGACATGACAGCGAAGGGTATGTGGTTGACTGGAAGGACGATTTCTGGCACCATGTAACTGGGCAACTTGCGTCGACACTTCTCTCGGAGGTCCTTACCCAATGTCCCAATGTCCATCGAAACAATCGAGATGGGTTCATTCATGTCACGTTGCTGAGTCCCCAATCGTGTAACGAATGAGATGAGCTGTTTGCGCGCAAGGCCCGGATGTTTGGCGATGATGGTGACAACGCCAATCGGGACTCGAGAAGACGTCCTCAGGACTTCGGAGACCTCGCCCAACTCAAGTCGTTGCCCATTGATCTTGGTTTGATCATCGCCGCGCCCGAGATACTCGATACTGCCGTCTGCCATGATCCTTCCAACATCGCCGGTCCGATACATCTTCTCACAACCAGGCCCCATGACAAAACCCTTGGCATCGGGTCTGTTCAAATAGCCTTTTCCGACAAGATCTCCCGTGAAGCAGAGTTCACCTGTCTGCCCACGGAGAGCATAGTCGAGGCTGTCAGGAAGAAGAACATGGCAAGCACAGGAAGTCAATGGCAGTCCAATGTTGCGCAGAGATGTGTGTCCGTTGACCAACGCAAATGAACATCCAACCGTCAGCTCAGTAGGTCCGTATGCATTCATAACCGCGACTTGGCTTGCGCGGCCCCACGTATCCAAGACTCTTTGGGAGATCTTTTCTCCGCCGACACTCAAGAGTCTAAGAGATGGGCAGTCTTGGGGACGGATATCGGCCTGATCGAGTAGAGACGGAACAAAACCGGCGTGTGTGATCTCCAGTTTGGCAAGTGTCAGTCGGAGGTCATCCATCAGCAATAACCGTGGGCCACTTGACGTAGCCATGCCGTGTCGCCATGGGAAGAACGTTTCGGCTACGTGAGGATCGAAAGCTCGGCTGGCTTGACCTAACCAGCGTCCTTTGCCACCAAGCTCGAGAGTAGCAGGCGCAATCCTGCAAATAAACTCAGACAAAGATTCGATGAAAGCTGACAGATTGGCTCGACTGGTCATGACACCCTTGGGCTTGCCGGTCGACCCAGAAGTGTAAAGGATGTAGGCGGTATCTTGTGGATCGACCTCATAGGTTCTGTTCTCTGAAGGCAAGGCCAACAGCTCTTGTTGGAATGATGGATCATCAATACAGATGACTCGGCATTTACTCGGTGCGTCCTTGAAGGTCGAAGCAAAGGCTGTCTCTGTGAATACTACAGGAGCATCACCATCCTCGATCAAAAACGACTTGCGATCATCCGGGAGCTTTTCGTCAATTGGAAGATATGCGTTGCCAGATTTCATAATTCCAAGAAGCACTGGGTGGGAGGCAAGGTTTCGCCTAGAACAGAGAGCAACGGACCGGTTCTTGACCCCGTGGCGGTCAAGATAGGCTGCAATTCGGTTTGCTGCGGCGTTGAGCTCACCAAAGCTCATCAGCAGCTGCTCAGCTCCGGCTGGCGTGATAGAGACTGCCTCTTCAACTGCTGTCCACTCCGGATGCTGTTCAGCATTGACCTCAACCCAGTGTTCAGGACCCAGGTGTACTGAGTTCTTCACTACTTTGCTTGGGCTGGGGGCTGAGATTGACAGCAAATCCTTTTCGATGAAACGAGGGAGGGATGTGAAAGGCTCATCCGGGTAGCATATCATGGCGCTAACCAGGGTATCGATTTGGCGGGTGAAGATGGCCAATTGCTCAGCACTCATGATAGTGTTCAGGGACGATGCCTCAAGAATCACGGTACGATCATGGTGGTCCTGGAACAGGTTCAAAGCCATTGGGTGTTCAACTGTCAAGCCGACATCATCTGCCTTTGGGTCCCAGATAGTTCCAGCAGAGCCTGCCATGAGATCTTGCTCGTTGTTGGGGTGGAATGTGAATACACCAGGATATAGTGATTCACCTCTTTCTTTGTTCAAGAGCTTGCGGATAGCTCGTGCGTGAATGTGACGGTATTTGCGGGCATCTGTAGACAAGCGATGCTGTTCTGCCAGGACCTCTCTCACTGTACCCTTGGGATTGAAGGGGATTGGCACAACTGAGATAAAGGGTCCGATTGCGTTGTCGACATCCACATCCAACACACGGTCCGATATTGTCTCCGCAAAGACTGCACCCGGACTTCCCACGTAGCTCAATAGCACAAGCCCAAAGGCCGCACGGACAACGGGTCCAACGGATGAGACACCAAGCTCAGCAGCCTTTGCCTCTAATTGCACTGCTGGAACTGACAGTCGAACCGTCTCTGAGATGAAGTGGCAGTCCTGCTCCTGCTCAGGCACTGTCCTCTTTCCAGTGAGGTCGGGCCAGGCAGGTACGTCAAGATTGGCATACTCGTTCAGTTCCCGTTCCCAGAATGTCTGGGCATCAAGACATGTTTTGTTGCTAGGAAGCAGAGACGGCAGGATGTCTCGCAGTTGGGGTCTGTTGGGCATCTCGGAGGTGTAAGCACGGCAGACATCATCAGCGATGAACTCGAGCGACTGGCCGTCATGCAAGACGTGATGTATCGTGAATACCAGGGTTTTGTCTCTGCCATCATCCAGAATCGTAACCGCCCAGGGTGGCCGCTGGAAATAGTTTGCTTGATGTCTGCCTCGGATATCGGCAAGTCTTTGATCTAAGTCATGTCGATAACTCTTTGTTGTGCATACAATGCGCTTCCAGTCAATCTCGTGTTGTTCATAAATGATTTGCAGGATACCGAAATCGCTTGCATGCCCAGAACTCTTCTTTCGAATTGTGGCAACTGGCAGGAAACCAGTTCTCAGAGCCTCATTGCCCTGGCAAACCGCTGTCCAGGCCCCTTTGAGTTTGGCGAGGTCCACGTCAGAGTGTAGGGTGAAGAAGTGGTGGCTCCAATACATCTCTGACGTTGTCATTGTTTCACTCAAGAAGCTTTCTTGGATTGCCCTTGCGGGACAGACGAAGAAGCCCTCCTGAATGAAAGCCGACGCGTCTCGGTGCCATTCGTGGTTGAATTGCTCTAGATCAAAACTGTTCTCCACCTGCGAACTGTTGCAGGATGACCCAGCTACAGTGATCAGATCTTTGACGGTTTCACATTGGAGGACATCAATGACAGAGAGGGGGTAACCGGCTTCGTTCAAGCGCGAGGCGAGACGAATGGCTCGAATGGAATCGATACCCAAGCTTCGAAGCCTGCTCGACTCGGTGAAAAGAGATACCAAGACGTTCCCCAGTAGTGAAACGTTGGAGATGACGCTGTCTCTCAATTCGCGGTCAACCTCCTCAGTTGCTGCTTTGGGATCCTCATCTCGAGCATTGCAGGCTCTCTCCCAGTTTTCCACGTCCAAGTCCGCGTACACAGCCTGAAGGGCGCGTCGATCTGTCTTTGCTGACTGTGTTTTGGGGATACTCGGAACAACCAAGAACGTAGATGGAATCATATGGACTGGGAGAGTGATAGAAGCTTCCTTTGCAGCAGAACGAGCGATGCCAATTGCAGTCTCGTTCAAGAGCATGGTCTCCGCCTCTTCACCAGGTTGGACAGCCTGCGGGGCGGCAATGAATGCAACGACAGCATCATTGGGTCTGTCAGGACGGTTCAGAACCATGGTTTCGATGGATTCCGCCAACGGATGGCAGTGGCGTAGAGAAAAGCTGATTTCGCTGAGCTCCACGCGAATGCCGCCAAGTTTGACAAGATCATCTGCTCGGTTCAAGTATTCCAGCGAACCATCTGAAAGCATGCGGACAAGATCTCCAGTGTAATAGAGGATCTGCTTTACTTCTTCGTTCCACACATATCTCGCCTTGGTTGTCTCGGCTTGGTTCAGGTACCCAGGAGATAGCTGCGGGCCACCCAGCGCCAACTCTCCAACAGCATTTTTCATGACGAACTTCTTGTCTCGAGTAACGAATACAGAGACGGACTTTAATGGCCAGCCTATATTTCCACTCTTCACATTCTGGTGCTCATTTCCAAACTCGCGAAGAGTGGAAACAATTGTTGCCTCGGCTGGACCATATGTGTTGAAAGTTCTCATATTCTGTCCCCAGTCATCGGCCACAGGCTGCGGAAGTTTCTCGCCAATCATGGTGATGGTTTGTAGAGTCTTGCAAGCACTCCTCTGAAGGCTGGCTGAGAATGTAGGGGTAAGATGAGCATGAGTCGCACCGGTGACATTGGCGAGCTCCGCAAATGAACCAAGCATCACTTCCCGGGGGGCAGAAACCAACACTCCACCGCAGCTCCATGTGAAAAACATGTCCTGGATGGAGACGTCAAAGGTGGGTTGGGAGAACTGGAGGCATCGCACAGCCTCTCCATCTTTGCCTCCGGGAACTGCTTCTAACAAAGAGTTGATACTGGTAAAAGCAGACGAATGAGTGATGGGAACGCCTTTGGGAGCACCCGTCGTGCCACTGGTCCAAATCATATATGCCATCTTGGTTGGGTCTGTGAGAGGCGCGCCAGAAGCTTTCATATCGACAAGATGCTCGGATTCTCGTGTGAACGGGAACACATCGATGGGAACAGCGCCATTCGGCAGGCCAGCGTCGATCCGGATAGAGTCAGCAGATGAGACTAGGACCAACTTTGCTTTTGTTCGAACGATGAGATCGTGACGACGCTGTGCTGGAGAGTAAACATCGATCGGACACCAAGAAGCACCCGCCTTCAGAGTACCCAAGATGGCCACATATAACGCAGGGCTCTTCTCAATGTGGATAGGGACGATTGAGCCAGTAAATGGGCCAAAGAGAGATACTAGATGGTCCGCAAGAAACTGGGCTTTCGCATTGAGTTCTCCATAGGTCCAACAAATGTTGGCCGGGCTATCCTCGTTGAGTAGATCACTCCTAAAAAGTAGAGCATGATGAAGCGGGTTCGACTTTGCGTGAGCTTCGAACTGAGAGTGAATGAGGGCGTTGGGGTCAGGCTCTTGAGGCACAACCGGATCAAGGACGGACCTTACGGACACATCATTGATGAAAGCGTTGCCCAAGAAGCTCTCGTCTGGGTGCTCTAGGATGTGGCAGAGGACAAGACCCATCTCATGGAGCATCAACTCGGCAGCGCCATGATCCATGAAGTCATCGCTGAAGCTAGCCCTGAGGGTCAGGCGAGAATCACTTTCTGGCCAGACTTCCACCATGACTGCAAAGTCATTCGCCATGGGAGGATGATGAATGGAAGTCCAGAGCGCATCAGCATCCGACTCGGCATTGAAGTCCTGGTAAGCCAGAAGTGTGTCGTACGGAAGACGGCCGTCCGCCGTAACTACCGAGCCGAGACGAGGCTGGAGATAGGACAATGATTCGGCGTTTAATGATGCGAGATACTGTGCGATCGAGCGGTTGGTCCACTCGGCTTCAGTATCGTGATCTTTGTTCAGCGTGATGCGGACAGGGACAGTGGTAAAAGTAGGGCCGATGCAGTTCTCGGTTCGAGTATCCAGTCTCCCTGAGACCACACTTCCAATCACGACATCTTGCTCTGGTGTTCCAGAGTACGCCAACAAAATGGAACCCCACGCCGCTTGGAGGACAGAGAGCGGAGTCACTCCCATGCTCTTGGATGCTTGTTTCAACTCGCCGTATCCAATATGAGAGTTGACTTGGACCATTCGAGCCTCGGGTTTCGAACTGGGCCGATACGGGGTGAGTGATGGGAACGCAACTGGTGAATGACCTTCTAGATGCTTGTTCCAGAATTGTGCACTCGCCTCAGCATCTGCCGAGAAATGATGATGGACAATGTGCTCCAAGGACGTGCGCTCTGGTAGAGACTTGCCGTCGTAAGCAATGGTAACATCTTTGAGAAGAAGTTGCAAAGAACCACCGTCAAAAATACCATGGAACATGCTCAGTACAACAGCTGACTGGTTCGTGGAAGAGACGAGGGAAATCTGCGAAGGAGTCGTGCCAATATCAATCTTCAGCTCTGCGTTTCGAAGAGCCAACTCAAGAGCGGCATCATAGTCGCCGTTCTCCGAATCAGCGTCATATGTGCTCCAAATGGTGTTGACAGAGGCATTGTTCGGCTTGAGGATGCACTGGGCGAAAGGAGAGATCTCATCATCAAGATGACAAAAGACTGTCCTAAAAGAGTCGTAGCGACCAATCACCGTGTTCCAGGCGCTCTTCAAATTTTCGATGTCTACACCATCACAAATAAGCATGACAGAATGGTAGATGTACGATGGGGTAGATGCAGTTGTGCTGGATGAGCTCCGTAGGAAGCTGGCGAGCATTCCTGACTGAGTCGCTGTAGTCGGCAGCACCGTCTGGATTTGGTCCTGGGGCACCCCAAGTCTTCCAGCACAAACCGGCAAATTCCTCTCAGCGAAGGAATCAAGGCGCTTCTGAAGTTGCATCTCCTTCGCAGCGCTATTCGAGCCGGAGTCCTGGACCTGAGAGGCGTGCGCAATCTTTGCTACCAACGCTTTGACAGTATAGGATTGAAGGACGTCTCCAACCGTCAACCCATTGATTGAGTGATCTCTCAACTTCTGAAGAAGTCGCACTGCTCCAAGACTGTCCAGTCCAAGGGAAGCCAAGGATGCTTCTGGGTTGATAGCAGAGCTTCCTTCGCCGACAGTCTCGCTCAGGGCTGTTATGACTACAGCCCGAGTCGAGAGTTGCAAAGACTCGTCGAGTGTCTTAACCTCATCGGGGGCGGTAGGTAGATCTTGAGACTTAGAGGGAACAAAGAACTCATTACCTCGGCCCATTTGCAAAATGTCGGAATGAATTTTCTTGCGATCGGCCTTGCCAGAGCTTGATCGTGGCAGAGCATCGAGAAAGATGTAGCTTGATGGATGCATATAGGCTGGCAAAAACTTTTCCGAGCAGCGAGAGCAGCTGTCAACAATAGCCTGCTTCTCATCTGAGGACTGCACAGGGGCCACTATGCAAGCAACGATCTGCTCGCTTCCTGGTTGGTTTCCATTCGCTTTGGAAACCGCAGCAATCAACTCAGTCACGCCGGGTACTGTAGCAAGAACCGACTCAATCTCGCCCAACTCGACACGACGGCCGCTCAGTTTGACCTGGTCCGAGGTGATTCGCCCAAGGAACTCGATAAGCTGTCGGCCAGATTCATCCCAGACAATGCGTGCCATATCGCCAGTGCGGTACAACCGACCGTACTCTGTGCTAGAGACGTAGGCCTTGGCCGTCTCTTCGGGGCGGTGCAAATACCCCTCGCTGACTTGAGGGCCCCCTATGGCAAGTTCTCCGGCGAATCCAGTCGGTACCACCTTGGGCACTTGACTTCTGTGGTCCAGGATCAACATGGAACATGTTGGTAGAGCTTCACCAATGATTGATCCTCGAACAGAGTACTCCACTGGCGCCAAAAAGGTGCAGTTAATGGCAGCCTCAGTCGGGCCGTAGGCATTGACCAAAGTGTAAGGCGTAGCTGGTGATCGCAGACCAAAGTTATCGATGACGGTTCGATTCAACTTCTCACCCATAGTCCATAAGGACTGCAGTGTTTTGAGGTGAGATGGTCTTAGCAACGCAGCTAAGCTAGGTGTAGCCATCATGACAGTTGCCCGTGCTTCATTGATGGTGCCTTCTGGGTCTGATAATGTCACAGCCCGTGGTGCAGAGCATAGCGTCCCTCCGTTGCTCAAGGTGACGAAGATCTCCATCAGGGATGGATCAAAGGTCGGCGCTGCAAACTGAAACCAGCGGAAGCCATCGTGTCGAGGAAGGGGAATAGCGGATGAGTGCGACCCAATCGAGCATGCTGCTGCCAAATGTGACACCTTGACTCCCTTAGGTCTACCGGTAGATCCACTGGTGAATAGCAGATATGCCAACTGACTGCTGGCAATGGGCGGTGCCTCGAAGTGGCACTCAACATCTGCACTCAGCGTATCTTGGTTCAAGAGTGTTTTCCACCTGGATACCTGTGTGACATCGATCCAGGTCGTCTCTATACCTTCTGCACCCCATGCGTGAGGCATCTCTCCAATGCCTAGTACAACGGGAGTCATAATGTCCTGAAGAAGTTCTCGTATCCGCGCGAGAGGAGCTTCCATCGGCAGCGGAGAGAATGCGAAGCCAGCTTTGAGAACGGCAAGGTAGGAGATGTATAATTCCGGAGAGGTTGACATGTAGACTGGCACAATGCATCGCCTCGTTCCATTGGTGTTTTGCGACACAAAGTCCCGTAAGTGACAAGCCAAGTAGTTAGCCGCTTTATTGAGCATTCCATAACTCAAAATTTGATGCTGCGCCGGCTTCTTTGCGCTCGGGAGGGATAAAACGAAGTCCAGGGCGGGAAAACTTGGAGTTTTGGAGACCCAATGCTCAAAGCCAGCATGCAGAAGAGTTGGGGAGATGGCAACGTCCCAGTTGCTGCTGAACTGAGAAGGTGGTTCCATCAGAGGGGGGTGATTGAGAGCAGAGAATTCGGGGACCGTAGGGACAGCAGAGTCAACGGAGGTAATAAGGGTACCGATAGCGTTGGTTTCATTGAGCAATTGTGAAACAAAAATCTTAAGCAGTTGCGCAGCTGCCAACTCGGGAATGAGTTGGGAAGGGTAGGAGATATTGACGACCACTTTGTTTGCTGTTGGGCTTGGTCGGATATGCAAAACAAATAACTACGGTAACGTCAGCTTGGATTCGAACAACAGAAATGAGTAGCGCTTACATCTTGTTGTCCCAGCGTTGAGCCATCGTCAGAGATGGGTGCACGCAGGTCCAGAGCGAATTGTATCTCTCCTTCCTGATACCCAGAGATATCAAACTCCTTCCAGCTAGGCGCAAGAGATCCATCTTCTTGTCGTGTACTTTGATCAGTCACGGCAGAGGCAACGGCAATCGACAGAGTCATCAGTGATGAGCCGGAAGATGAACCCCGGGCAATGATGAAAGCAACCTCATCCGCACCAGTCAAGCCCGACACAAATCGAGCGTAAATTTCGACAAGTTCTTTCTCCTTGGAAACGCCAGGGGAGCATGGCATATGTATTGCCTCGGTGTAACCCTTGGAGTATTCCGTAGTAGAAGACAAATAGTGATCGATAGTGTCCAATGCTGGCACTTTCGTAGCCGGAAGTGACCCAGGAAGATCTCCATCGCGAACAATTGGCGCCTCCATGTCTATCTGGAAGAATATGGCGAATGAAATAAACGGTTTATTTTCTCTGCGGTAATACAAAGAACTGAAGTAACTGCACAATCATAGGCGACGTTCTTCTAATTACATTGTATAATTATATAAACCTCACATTACCTCTACGGGCCATTGACTGTCAGAGCCGTGGAAAAAGACCAGCCAGGTAGGGTTGTAGCGGCAAGTGGGGGTTCCCCAATGCTGCTTGAACTGGCGTCATCAATCACAGACGAATGGGATGTTATCCTCTTCCCGGTTTCGTGCAGGTTGCACGGAGCGTGGCGTGGTGGTGTGAAACCACGGCCCTTTTGTGAACGCCGGTTGATCGTTCGGGGACGGAGTCGCTAACTAACGAGCCGAGCCGCCCCTTGGAGGCCAAGAACACGGATGCTAAAAAAATCCCCGAAGTACAAACAGGAGTTAACTAATATAAAAAGAAGAAAGAAGGGGGCTAGTCTTACCCCTACTATTTAGTATAGTTTTTAATACTTAG
>JAANQP010000166.1:0-89121 GCA_011320165.1 Fusarium protoensiforme
TTCCAGTAGGTGCGCGGCACAGCACGCTATTTACAATGATAGAACGTATGATATCCGAGATCATAGTCCTAGCCATCAGAGCATGCCTCGCTGTGTATGTCCAGACTGCCGGGAAACGTGCGCAGCATCCTTCACCTTGAACCGACATCGCAGGGAAACACAGTGTTATTGTTATCGTCCATGGCGACTTCAAAAGAAGCCATTCGCCACAACAGCAAAGACGCAATTATTAAAGCATGACGGCATAAACACCCAATATCGGCAAACACCGTGACCGAGGAAACAAAATGTAAAGTCCCTCGGCCTCTGAAAAGTTGTTCCCCTGCCCCAATCCAGAGTGGGAGAGGTCCAAGCAACGTATCCCCTTCAAGCTTCATTACACCTTAAAGCGACGTCTGCAGATCTGCAAGCATCATCGAGATGCGTCAGTTCCACAAGAAGAGCGGGGATCTGCGCTATCAACATCAACGTGGGCGTCGGCGTCACCCAACGAGCTATGTTGCTTGGCAGACTTCCAGTGGAGGCGGCCGAACGGAACGACAGATTGACAAGACCGAGGTTAGTAGACAAGAACGACTTGCCAAGTGATGAGTGGCTTGTGAGGGGTAGGATAAAGAAGTATTCGAGGATTCCAAAGATGTTGAGGAGAAGGAGCGGGAATCTGCAAGAAGGACGATGGTCCACGTGGCACAACCTTCTGTGGTGCGCACTGTGCAATCTTGGCTCTCCGACAGTTTAAGGTTGCAACCCTTACTAGTTTTCTCCACGATAAGAGGCACGGTTTGGGAGAATGAACCAAGGGGGAAACAAGTATTGAACTTCGCCGCAGAGCACATGGAGTGCCTAACTGATATAGGAAGGCATTCCATTTGTCCGGCAAGGAAAATGTCATCATTCGGCTCTCAACTACCAGTGATATCTCTTGTGTGTTAGTTGCCAAGATCGGGATCGCTGATTACGAGTTTCGCATGTAAGCTGCCAAGTGTTGCCAAGTCGGGGATCTTGCTCTCCTAGGCCACGGATGGAAGCCAAGCAATAGGATAAATGAAGTATCGATAACTCGTTGTGGGTAATCCCCACCCACCCGGGTGAGGGAGATTGGCTTGGCGAATTCTTGGTGTTACCGTTGAGACGTACACACGCACATGGCTTTTCTCCGCAAAGCAACGAACCCCAAACCCCAGAGATTTCAATAGGCCAGGGGCCTGTCCTTGTTTCCCCAGCTCTCCCCCAAGAACGCTTCCTCTTGGCGTCTGGGGCATGACTCTTTCTCATTTGCCACCCAATGAGACTCCATGGCACCTTGACCATAATGTCTGGGCATTAGTACCCCGCGCGTCCTTAATTGTAACCCTGACGAAAACGAGCGATGATCGCTGGTTTCGAGTATAAAGAAGGAGGTCTCTGACCCCGACATTGTCTCACCCAGGCTCTGCTCACTTCCTCTCAACACTTTTCTCTTCTATCACTCCCCATTTTTGGGCCACTCTCTGTGCCTAGATCCGTCGATTTGTCTTGCAAATCATCCATCTTTTCTCACCATGGCTCTCGGCTCTGAGGTCAGAGACGACCAGGCTTCGGTCAGCAAGGTGGAGGAAGCCCTTGCTAACAGCGATGGCCCTACCACGACCGAGTCTGCCCCCTTTGTCGATGACAAGATAGAGAAGAGGATCTTGACCAAGCTCGATCGGCGTATTATTCCTTGTGTCTGTTGGATTTACCTCATGAACTTTATGGATCGAGGTAAGCCTGCCCCCGTAAAGGCCGTCTACTGAGAATCACATTGACGTTTTCATAGTTGGCATTGGCAATGCGCGTCTTTACGGACTCGAGGAAGAGCTTGGTCTGACTGGTGACCAATATCAACTTGCCGTGTCCATCCTCTTTGTCACCTATTGTGTAAGTAGCACCTTGCTTTTGCGTGGATGCCTCCGACTTCAAGCCTCACTCCCCAACCCCAACACCCGATCCCTGCAACGTCTACAGCGAGCTGCGGACACAGAACTGACGCGAATCATGCTAGTTGTTCGAAACGCCTTCCAACCTGATCATCAAGAAGATGCAGCCCGGCCGATACATTGCTGGCCTCCTCTTCTTTTGGGGTATCGTCGCCTGCTTCACCGGCTTTGTCAACAACTTTGCCGCTCTCGTCGCCTGTCGACTCCTCCTCGGCTTCTTTGAAGCTGGACTGTTTCCCGGTATTATGTTGTATCTCACAATGTTCTACTCGAAGCGACACATCTCTCTGCGCAACGCCTACTTCTACTCCATCTCAGCCATCTCAGGAGCCATCGGCGGCCTTGTCGCCCTTGGCATTGGCGAGCTGGATAACTGGGATGGCCCAGAGCAGGGTGCTGGCGGATGGCGGGCTTGGCGATGGATCATCACCATCAATGGAATCCCTACCGTCTTGACTGCCTTCGTCGTTCCCTTCATCCTGCCAAACTCTCCCGAGACGGCAAAGTTCCTGTCCGACGACGAACGCAACGCTCTTACGGCACTCCGAGCCGCCGAGATTGGACAGACAGTCTCTGGTCAAGAGCTACACAAGGAAGACGTCATGGCCGGAGTCAAGGATTGGACTATCTGGGCGCTGTCCATCGCTCAGTACTGCAGTCACTCCGTCCTCTACAGCTTCAGCGTCTTCTTGCCAACAATCATCAAGCAGATGGGTACCTGGTCCCCCAAGCAAGTACAGGGCCTTACGGTCCCCGTGTACGTTCTTGGTTTCGCCGTGTACCTGACGTGCGCAAACATCAGTGACCGCACGCAACAGAGAGGCCTTTTCTGCATAGGAGGCGGAGTTGTCATGATCATCGGTTACTGCCTCCTGATTGCCAATCACAGCGTCGCCATGAGTTTTGCGGGTTGCTTCTTTGTTGCCACGGGACTCTGGACCGGCTCCGGGTCTGGAATGGCCTGGATCACTGTCAACCAGCCGCGCTATGGCAAGCGTGCGTTTGCTAGTGGTATCTTTATTACCATTGGCAACTCGGCGGGTGTTGCCGCACCTTTTCTCTTCAGCAACGACTATGAGCCACACTATCGCCCTGGCTACGCCGCCACGATTGGCATGCTCGTCCTTGCCATTGCCATCCACGCCTGCGTCTACCTGCACTTCAGGCGGCTCAATAACAGAAAGTTGTCTGGTAAGGAGGACTGGAGAATGGAGGGAAAGACGGAGGAGGAGATCAATGAGTTGGGCGAGCACAACCCCCGATACATGTACACCCTGTAGAGGTCTATGGCTCTGCGCGTCTTGGATAACGCCAGCAATTGCATGTCATCCGTAGCTACTAGTTTGATAATCCAAATGACATGTATTTATTTCATGCATCTTTATGTGCCAGCTACTGCTTGAGCCATCACTTGACCCAACCCATGAGATCCCGGACCTCGGACAACTACAGGCTGCGACACTTGCCAGGGCAGGCCAAGAAACAGGGATATAAAGCTTAATTGGGTTCACCGGTCCTTGCATGTCCCAGACATGGTCCAGGGACTGCTGGTTTGGAGCCTCCACTCACCAGTCTGTGGGGAAAGCGTTCGCGCTTGGCCTTCCCGAGTTGGGGTCTGTGATTTCAGGGCCTTAGGGGAACGCGGGGCGCCACTGTTCAGCATCGTGAAAGCAATGACATTCGTTCTCATAGAGTTGCCTTCACTCGACTTGCTAGGAACCAGACCGATCGGAGCCTCAGAGCTACCCTCAGATCTGTTGCATGACAGTCAGGCTGTCGACTGGGTCACTCGGCGATACTACTATGGTTGTCTCAGTAGTGAAGAAGTTGGGGAAAGAAGGATCAATACGGTATTTATAGCATTGGGTTTTAGTGTTGTTATGTGTTTATTACTGTGTTGTTTGATATTGTGGCCGATAACTCCTCTTGGAGGCGTCATTGATATTAACAAAAGCGAGTCGAACGACAATGGTGAAGCTGCCGATGAAGGACCCAGCTACCAAGGGGACAGCGTGTACAGCGACGAGTTATTTGAGGCTGCACGTATCTAAGCAGCAATCCCTCACCTTCGAGATTACCCGGGGAGTGGACACGGCGTGTGGGAGTTAAACATTTATTGGCGGGGAGTTTTGCAATAGATCAGACGGGGAGAGAAAGATAGCGGGCCCGCATTGCGCGGTACAGCGGCTGGTATTGCAAAAGGGACCATTACTGCTTAACCATGAAGGATCGCGAATTGTCTTGCCATCATCCCGCCCCAATACTACCACCTCGTGTTTCCTTCTCGAGACGATCAAGGCCCGGCTGCTAGACCACTGGTATCCTGCTGTCACACTCGGGGCATCCTATTACTTCAGCCCCCCCAACAATCAATCCATTTCTCGCTTCTGACATTTCACCGCTTACACGCAGCAACCAGACCTGCAAACGCCGCAAACGTCGAAAGCAAAGTTCGTTTGAGGTCAGCAGTTTTCCAAGCAGCTGTTAACCTCCGAATCTCCTCTGTAGTCTGAGAAGCATCATCAGACTTTTTCTCGCTGATCAACTTTGAATGGGCATCTAGCAATTTGTCGTTGACTGGGAACACAACAAACACGGTGTAAACGGCAACCAGGCCCATAGAAAGTGAAGCGGCAACATTAAGGCCGGAAGTAGGGCTCTGAATGCCGTCTGGGGATTGTTATTCCTGTTCTCATCGAGGCCAGAAAATGTCTGATAGACAGCTTACCTAGCAAAGCAGCCCCAAGGAAGCCTACGCCGGAGCCGGTCACCACGAAGGGGCCGTACTTGCGTCCAAAGTCCCAGGCTCGGAACCACTGTCGAGTGATGGTGTCTCGATCTGACAAGAGTAGGGCATTGTGTACAGCCACTCTGTCGGAGCAAAGTCCGTACCCTATGGGTTCTCAGTCATGATGAAACCAAGTTGTCGATGGAAAGTCTACCAGAAGAGTGTGTAGCCGCAAGCAAGCTTGCCAGCTGAAGAACCTGAGTCCAGTCAATCGCCATTGAGGAGGAATGTGTACGAATGGCGCGGTGACTCGAAGACTTTACACGAAAGAGATGACCCCGCCAGGTCTTATGAGGTTTTTTGCTCAGATGGAACGCGCGGGCTCCGAGCACACGTTTATTAAGCCATCGTAAAGCTCGGAATTCTTGAATGTCCGAGTTGGCCGTTAAAGTTGGAATGGTTCCGGCCTTCGCACCGGCTCGGACTCCGGAGGTGGGCGGAGCTGTCTCCTAGCTAGGGAACTACGCCTTCAGCCACGAAAGAATGAAAAAGTTTGACAGGGTATATATACTCAGTACCTTGTGGCCTGTGGTACTCATATACTATCGCTTCTTGTCATTCACTCTTTATCCAAGCTCGTCAGATACCATGGTCAACGTTGCTGTTTTGGGTGGCTCAGGCCATGTAGGGAAGACCATCGTAGAAGGTATCAAAGAGCATCGCCACACGGTGATTGTACTCGGTCGTCAGGTTCGAGTCCCCCACAGCTTCGTCCTTTGATCTTCATCTGACCAGACGCATGATTTAGGCTCCATCCACGGTTGACCCAGACGCACCCACTGTTCTGGTCCAATATGACGACGAGGACTCGTTGAAATCGGCCTTGGAGACTCACAAGATCGATACCGTTATTTCTTGTCTCGGTATCCACGACGACAAGTTGGCTGAAGTCGAAGCAGCCGTGATTCGCGCGTCGGATCGATCCAAGTACACCAAGCGTTTCATTCCCAGCAACTGGAGCCTTCCCAATGCCGACTCGTAAGTACTTTTCTCATTGAAACTCACTCCAATCACTTCTTTGCTTGCTCTGTTGGATGAAACTGATTAACAATCGAACTTTTTAGGTCCAAGAACCCTCTCAACCCGTGGGCTGTCTTTCAACGAAAGGCGTTGGACCTTCTCCGAACCACCGACCTGCAATGGACTGAGATTTCGCCTGGTTATTTCCTCGACTACTGGGGAATGCCTTATATTAAAACTCATCTGACTACAATGGTTCCTGTCATCGACATTGCAAACGCTGTTGCTGCCATTCCAGGTACAGGCGATGAGCCTGTCGCTTTTTCTTATTCATTTGACGTCGCAAAGGTCGTTGCGAGCCTGCTAGAGATCCCCGAGTGGCAGGAAACGACGTACATTATCGGAGACAAACTTTCCTGGAACGAAGTTCTCAAACTTGCTCAAGAGGCGCGAGGTCAGTTTAAACATCCAGTGGTCGAAATCGCAAGCTAACAGGGTTCGACAACCAGGCACTGAATTCAAAGTCTATCACGACGATCTGGAAAAGCTCAAGAACGGCCAGATCACCGAACTACCCTGCCACGTTCCTGCGTACCCATTCTTTCCCAAGGAGCACCTCCAGGGTCTGTATGCAACCTTGGAGGCGCTGATGGTCTTGGGGGAGTTTGATTTGCCAACTGATAAGGCTATCAACAACCAGCTGCCGGATATTAAAATGTTGACTGTGAAAGAGATGCTGAATCAGACCTGGAAAGCGCAAGGTGGACAGTAGACTGGAAGCATAAGCAAGGGATGGGATCAAGGCTATTGAATTAGATAGGGGCGTGATACTTTTGCTCCAGCTGCCAATGAAGTGAAAGAGTGGATTGCAGTACCACATATTATAATTAGATGAACAGCTCCCAGTGTAGAGATCCCTTTTACTTAGACCCGCGGCCAAACCCAAATACAATTGCTGACCGAAAGCCCAAAGGCACTACTAATATCTGTCGATCTTAATTCCTTTGCGCCATAGCCTAGACATGCTTGTTGATATTGCCTCCTCGGCGCTGCGGCTTAGACGTGCCCGCGATGTCAAATCCGCGGCATTGTTGGCTCCGTCGAGCTGGTCATGTTTGCCGAGGCGAAGAGTAAAGCAACACAACTTGGCACATGGCAGACAGCCTCGGCAACTTGCAACAATTTATTCGAATCATGGTGAGTAATTAAATATTAGCTGATTGCCACGGATATATCTACTGCTAGCCAATGCTCCATATATGGACAAGAACAATCATAGCATACGCTCTTGATAACTTCAACAGTGTCATCCTCCTAGGGCGAATTAATCTCCAAAATCTGGCGGAATGGTCTTTTCGGTAAGCCATCCCCCAAAGCATCATGGCATCTAAGTCTTGCTCATCCGAGGTAGATGGTAGGGTAGTCTTTTGCACTGGTGATGGCGGAACGATCTGCTCAGCTCAAGTCAAAGCCCTTGTCAAGCTAGGAGCCGATGCTTGTAGAAGACTGAGCAAATGGCTCAGGCTATTGCCAAAGTCCGTGCCGGCTCCAAGGTGATTGGCATTGGCAATGCCGATGTGCGCAAGTTGGAGGCACTAGAGCTTGCCGTCTGTCAATGTGTACGAGAACTTGGCGGTATGGATTTTGTGATGTGAGCATTGGCCTTTCCACATTCCTCCAGCCTGATACGCCCAGAATGTCTGAGATCTAGGTTCATCTGCTAACCAGGGAGATGGGTTTCAGTGCTGGAGCGGCTGGCAATTTTCTTGCACCGATTGAAGGCCTTTCTGCCAACGCGTTCAAGAGCGTAGTGGACATTGATCTGCTCGGATCATACAACACGCTCAAATACACTCTACCGTACCTGCTTGCTTCCGCCGCAAGGAACAAAAACCCTGGCTCAACAACTGGCGGGCGCATCGAAGGGACTGAAGGGCTTTCAAGACTTTCAAGCGAAGCCTCACGAGAGTCTGGGCAGGCAGCTCAGAATGTCCCGCTGGGAAGATTCGGTCTTCTCAAGGAGGTTTCTGATGCCACAGTGTTTCTTTTCAGTGAAGCTGGTAATTACATCAATGGCCATGTATTGGTCGTGGATGGTGGCGCTTGGAGATTGGCAGGCCTCGTAGGTATGTCAGCAGGCCTGGCTTGTCCCAATATTGTCCTTGGCGATCAGGTGTTACCCACCAGCATAGAGACAGGCCGTGGACCCAATTCGAAGATATGAGGAACATTTGTTTCTTAGCCATTCCTGTCACCTTTAGATTCTTGAGATCCCTTTCACCTGGTATTGCACTCTCATTATTATTTCGACTGGCTGGTTGACTCTATGGTTGTGGGGTTCCTATTATGTCCAGCCCCTCAATGGTTGTGAAATCCGGAAACATGCACTGGATGAGAATGGCGTTGATATCCGCGTCCTCATATTCCGCGCTGAGTAGTGATTGGTTAGCTGTCTTTTACTCGGCCTCAATGATGTTGGGCTGCTGTGTATAGGAGAGCACGTACCTCGGGTTTACCCCACGTCCGTAGGTGCTAGAAGTGTTGAGAGCCCATATTACGGGCCGCAGTGAGCATCGTTGCGAAGTCACTACCCTTCGTGTGGCATGTGAGTGTGGTCGACAAACCTATTTCAGAATGCTCACTCACTAATCCAAATCAGATCCGGTTCTTCTGGGCCTTGCTCGGATGGAAGTTATCCTGCTATTTGAGGGGCTCACCTCGGCTCATCAGCCGGCACTTGTTTCTGCCATCAATCGTTGATGCCCGGCCTTCCCTCCCTGAATGCGACTTCAATCTTCACAAATCAAACTCGACATATTTCACCGACTTGGATATTGCCAGATCACACTTGAGCGGCTTTGTTTGCCCCCATCTTCTTTGGTACCACGCCTCTTGGTCGGTGCAACCTTGTTGTCGGCGGGGTTTCCTGTGTCTTTCGGAAGGAGATCAAGCCCTACCAGCCTTACGAGCTCTGGACTAGGGTAGCTAGCTGGGACGAGAAATGGATTTACATGGTTACTCATTTCGTTCCGAGGGGGAGTTATCGACCCCAGTGCTGTGTGTCCAAGTCATCTCAGCGCGCCGACTATCCACCCCACCCTCATACCGGTCTAGAAGCAGAACTGGGAAATGTTGTGCTGGCGTCTGCCATTACTTGCATGGTATTCAAAAGGGGCCGGGTGACCGTTTCACCAGCCGAAGCACTCAAAGCTTGTGGGCTCCACCCAGAGAGGACTCAGCAGTCAGACACGCCAGTAGCCACGGAGTTCTCTACTAATGATAAGAGCCTATTACATGAAAAAAATAGGAAGCCGTAGGGAGGTCGCTTTAACGATTGTCAGGCTTCAGAACGGCTGGGATGCGGTGCATAGTCTACTCGAGGCTGAACCACTCGTCTTGGGAAGACATGAGGATTTTTTATAAAAGTCGGGGAAATAGCGTCTGAAGAAATATGAAATTAATATAGATATGGCAGAAATAACAATCTATTTTATCAAGCTTGGGTAAAAAGGTCGGGATTCATAAGTCTTGCTTGCTGTTGAGGGCTGCTCTGTTTTCTAGGTGATATACTCAAGAGCACGTACTAACTCCGCTCTGCTTCTTAAACGAAATACTCCAGACAAATTGTCAAATACAGTAGCTAATACCGATTTTTATGACCAGTAACCCACCAGCCATGCCGCACTGGTAGCGGCTTGGACACCAGATCTCTTAGCACCCCTCATCATCTTTTTATAGTCCTCGATCTGGGAAATCCCAACGACGACAATCTCCTCCAGTGTCTCCGGGTCAAGGTCATCCCTCCAAATTCCAATAACCCCGTTAACCTGGCAGTCGTCGATCGCCACCGACATCACCATAGTCGACTCGTCTCTCAGTTCCCACGAAGCCCTGCCATACGCAACCATGCCCGTGGCTTTCCAATGCAAACGACCGAGCCCACCGCTGGACTCGTAATGGTTTTCTGTTGCCTTGATGATGACTTCATGGTTTCGCGGCGGAAATTGGATTTCGGTCTTTGGCGGAAAGGCGTGAAAGTCGATCATGGCCACTTCCCTGTCTCCATCGGCAGGCGATGTGACATAGCACTTGTCACCCCAGGCTGCGAGAATAGCTTTTCGTTTTACTTCGTAGCGTGGTATCGTATCGCCTTGGACACCCAAGATTCGGCGATGGCCCATGAGGGCGGTGTAGTGTATTTCCAACGCTGGCTGTTCCTTTGCGCGTCGTGGATCTGGCGTTGGGTCTGCACGCACAATGTGCTTTTCGAGCCACGCGGGAGCCATGTTGAAGTTGAGGGGGAAGGGTGAAATATGCAAGTGGCCACAGCGGCTATTTGTCTTCTTGGGAGGCGGGAGATCAACAATAGCAGTGTACTTGTCGATGTTGGAGGAGAGGATGCGAGTGAGAAATTAGTTGCCGTAGTTGCCATTCTTTATATAGCCCTGGAGGCAATCTATCTCGCTATGAAGAATCCTGCCAAGAACATGGCAGAGTAGGCACGAAAGGGGCTGTGTGCTGCCATGGTAAGAGTTAATTGCCAGGGGTAACATCTATGCTGCAAGCTGCCTCTCCTATAAGAGACAAAGAAGCGAGTTGGGAACAAGCGAGCAAATGCCATGATATCGGGCTCCACTAGGATCGTCGGGTTTCATTAGAACTCTCGGGCTTCATTAGAATCGGGTTTCATCAGAATCGGGCTTCATTATATCGGGCTCCACCCGCACTGTCTAACTGCTATTTATAGATTCCTATGGAGTATTTTAAACAGTGATCCAGCGAGCCATCCATGTATCGACAACCTGCTTCGCCTCGTCGACGAGCCCAAGGTCCAGCAGGAGCTGTGTGGTTCCTCGCACGGCAGACTCGAGGGCTGAGAAAATCCAGGCGTGGGTGATGCTTGTGTGCTCGCCAACGAAGATGGTGTTGAGCTCCGTCTTGTGGTACGCGGGGATAAAGAGCTCTTGCTGGCCAACAGTGGGAGACGCCCAAGCACCGGCCTGATGCTCGTCAACTTCCCAGCATTGGCGGTCATAGTTCCCAGTCCACTGCTCGTTGGCGATCTCGCCGTGGACCTCCACCATGGCCCGCTGGATGAGAGCGACGTGGTCTTCCTCGCTCAACGCGGCGACGGATCTTGCTGGGACACCAGAAGTGTATGATCCCAGGATGACGCCAGGGCCAGTCGAGTTGATCTTGTAGGCAGGGTAGCAAACCGAGCCGACACCGGGGATATCAGTGGATCCGCATCCTCCGAAGATAGGGTTCTCCTGCGTCTCCCAGAAACGGGTCTTGTAGTGGAGAGCGACCTTGCAGGACTGGGCGTAGTTCAACGTGGATATGGCCCTTGACAGGAGGCTAGAATAGGCGGGAGTCCTCCAAAGCCTGACCTTGGAGAAGGGGACACCCACAACAGCATAGTCATATTCTTCAGACTTCGCAACCATGTCCAAGGGATCATCCCTCCACGTCAACGACACCTTGGAAGTTTCATTGTTGTACTGGAGGCCGGTAATCTTCCTGCCGTAAGTAATCTTGTCCTTGATGTGAGGTGTGAAGGCACGAGGCAGGGAGTTGAGACCCTTGTCGATAGTACGCCAGGTCGTGGCCGAGAAGTAGACGTTGTCGTACCATTCACCCCACATGGGAGAGCCACCGGAGCCTGCAAGAAAGTCCACGGTGTCTGTATCCAGGCCCATCTGGTACTTGAGGTAGGCGGCTTCAGACCAGTGGAAAAGGCCGCGGTCGACGGCCTCACGGTGGGCATTGAAGACGTTGGTGGAGATGTTGCGCATGCGCTCAGGTGTCAGGTCAAGGAGGCGCTCCACGAAGCCTTCACCTAGTTCCCCGCCCACGGGGTCAGAGGCATTGGCAGATGGCGGCAGCACGCTGGGATCGGCGGCGAGCTGAGCACTGCTAGGGATGCGCCCGTTGGGCAGACGATAACCACGGGAGTTGGCTGGGGTGTTGGGGCTGCTCTGAATCCAAGGAATGAAGTTGACCGCCAGGTCCGAGGTGTTGCCGCCATTCATCTCGTTGAGGACATCTGCAAGCTGGAAGACCATCTTATGGTCCTGGATGTCCAGTGTCTCGTTCGTGTCTGAATATTTGACCGACACGGGAAATCGCATGGGGCCCATCTCCTGATACTGATAGTCATCAGGGCCAGTGCCGTTGAGGTACTTGGTGCGAACTCGGCCACCAACGCGTTGGGTTGACTCGACAATGTGCCAGTTTGTCATGCCGACAGATGTCAAGAGCAGGCTGGTCATGAGTCCGGACATGCCACCACCGATGATGGCGATCTTCTTGCTCTTGGCCTCTTTGGCAGACACAGTGGAAATCTTGTTCTTAGACTGCAGGTATTTCACACCATTGAACCAGAGCCCATTGGAGTCGCTGATTTCGTGGAGAGACTGGCGCTTGCGAAGGGGCTTTGAGAAGCTGATGGGTTCAGATCGGCCGAGAAGAATCCCATCAGAGTATGCATGGAGACAACCGCTCTGGATGACGTCCTCTGGAACAATCCAAACCAGGCGGTCTGGGGTGGACTCGGGCTCTGTAAGCAGGTAGGCGACTTCATGGTGATGTTGACCAGGGCTCTTGAGGGAGCAGTCCCCATAAACAACGCGGACGTCGCCATGTGGGAAGCCATCACCGTAGGTCAGGTGAACGTTATGGACC
Source organism: Fusarium protoensiforme (assembly GCA_011320165.1). Classification (NCBI taxonomy): domain Eukaryota; kingdom Fungi; phylum Ascomycota; class Sordariomycetes; order Hypocreales; family Nectriaceae; genus Fusarium; species Fusarium protoensiforme. Next base: position 12,391 of record JAANQP010000166.1, read on the forward strand.
GATTCAGAAGAAACGCCGCGAAGACCATGAAAGAAGATGGAGTCTTGGGCGGGAGTCGGGCTGGACAGAGTGCCGCGGCCGAGAATGAGGAAAGAAAGCCAAGTTGCCTTGGAAGTGAACATCTTGAGACTTGTATGAAGGTTCACTGATATCCAGGAGTTGAGGGTCTTGTCGATCTGCTTGGATGTTCTTGGAAGAGCAGCTACAAGCTTGTCTTATAAGCTCGCTCTTGGCTCCAGTGCTCGGGTGTAACTCGATGCATTTTCGTCGATAGATAGGACATTCCGCTTACCCTCTTCCGACTCTTGACGCTTGTAGTTAGAAGATCTGTAATACGTAACGAAAAAGTTGATAACGGTCGGCAAAGTAAAGCGACGTCGGAGGGACAGTCCAGCCGCGTGTCGGGAACGCCTGACACATGCATTACCCAGACGGGTCGTAAGTAGTACTCTGACATGACCAGATCTGTCTTACAATGTTTTTACAAATGAGGGTTACCACGAGGTTGGTTACTGTTGTTTCCGCGTTTGGTTGGCTTCGGTTAAGCTTATCGCCATGCGGATCCTTGACCCTGATCGGCGAACTTGGAAGGATTCTTCCCACGATAACAATACGGGGTAGTTTAGTTTGCACCGATAAAGATTTACCAACATCCACGCCTCTGGATCTCTCACTAGACTCTTGGCATGCGGGGTAACAGATATCCAAGGAACTTGTCGTAGATTTCCCACATTAGGAAAAAGACGAGAAGAGTCTGGGAGACTAGTGTTGCGTCTCACCAGGACATGAGGCTCTGACTTCTCACTTTTCTATGCCTACTCTCAGCGGCGGTTACTGAGCCAATGCTTGTATATGCTCCATGTAGCTGTTTTGCAATTTCTCAATTAACCTTATTTCTAAGCGCCACCACACGGGCAACTCAAACTTTGATCACGATAACCACGATCCGGCAACTCCGGACTTGACGCACTAGCAGCGGAAACACCAACCAACAGCTTGGAGAAGGCGCAGCAGAATCCATCAAGAGTATCCTTTAGTCATTGGAATCCAAAAAGATTATCGTCGTAGAACTGATAAACAGGAGCGATAATGCGAGAGCTGGGGAAGGTGCATGCGAGGCGGGAATAGGGCACTCAACTTATTACCGGTTTAATTTCTACTTCCGATCCCCGCGTGGAGACGTAACCAGGGCCTGGTATTAGGGTAAGGTTAGCGGAAGTCGGGCTTCAATTCAATTGACCGAAGAGATAAGGGACCTGAGATGTTTCTCCGACATACGTAGTTAGCCCTTCTCACCGATGGATCAAGGTCGGTTGCAAAAGTCCCCAGCCTTGCAAGTTAGCCGAGAGAAGATACTGACGGCGATAAGGCCCAACAAACAGTTCTGTTCTGTCATGAAGAGGCACCAACATCTTCAGTCCCTTGCAGTGCCTCGTAATCAACTGTACCTATCGGGTCCATTGAGCCATTAATGCACAGAAGTGGAAACCTCCGTCTTGACCACAGGGCGTGGTGACATTCCGCTGATGCGGTCAAGTGTGGAGTGCGCACCGAGAGCCCCGAAGTGGTAGGGCGAAGAACGACAAGCGATGGTCTTGGCAGCACTGATAAGGGTGAACTACCAACGCAACCTAACCCAATTCACCACTCCGACTGCTCTAGCCAACCGGGTTGCTGAATAACTTCTCCGACCGGAGCGTCGGGGCATTGAGGTTCGTCTTGGCAGGTGTACTTTCAATGGTATTTAAATCATCATCTGGCGGATTATATGAATAGATTCAGCTCATTCTTGCAGTCTCAGTTCCTCACCCAAGTAGCCAATTGCACTCTACTCACTGGTCCCTTGATCCCTCGATTTTGCCAACTTCATCGAATCAAAATGATTGGAACGACATTCTTGAAGACCACCACTCTCCTGCTTGCTACCGTCGGAGCGGTGCTTGCTGCTCCCTCTCCTGCCCTTCAAGCAAGGTCCAAGTCGCCCATCACACATCTCGGCAACAAAGGTCCAATTCTGTGTAAGTCTCAAGGACATGTGTCTTATAGAAGCTTTTCATACTAACACTATCCAGCCGGTGGCGTGGCGACCAAGGATCTGGTCTACACAAGCGGCACTGTTCCTTCAGTCAACGGAACAATTCCTGAAGGAATCGAGGCCCAGGTGGTAAGTACACCATCGAAATCTAACCCCAACAATGACTTTGCTAAACAAATCCGCAGGCTGCTGTCATCGATAATATTTCTCTTATCCTTGAAGAGGCAGGTACATCTTGGGAGAATGCAATCAAGACAACTGTGTTCCTCGCCAACATGGATGACTTTGCTGCTATGAACGCCGTGTACGGCCGTATGCTGCCCAACCCTAAGCCGGCCCGGACCACGATTCAGGCTGGAAAGCTGCCTGGCGATTTCTTGGTCGAGATTGAAGCTATCGTTGCTCAACCGCACTGTTGATGTGGAATTTGAACATCAACATGTGAAGCGAGGTACTGATACATAAGAGTGTGTTGGTAACACAGACGAAGGGTGTTTACTGGATGTTCCGTAAGAGGTAGTGGGCGCGCGTTGGGAGTGTCAGATATGGACAAGGTTGGAAATGGGGCGTCTGGTTCAAATTATAAGACGCCGTAGAACATACCAAGAGCTAGCCATACGCTGTCTTAGGTGCAGATTGAACATAGATGCTTCTTGCGATGTCCATAACTCTTGACGACGATGAAACTCAACGCCCATGCATTCCCAGAAAATATATAATACATAACAAAATTGACTTCATCCAGAGCACCGTATCATAAGGGCCGCAACGCCAAACCCTTTCCATGAGCTCTCTAATCAAGAACTCATTAGATTCGACAATACACGTGTTCTCCCAAATAGAACAAGTTTTTCCTATGATAGAGTATATACGTATTTACGACTAGACATTGTTCTTACTGCTTCCTTTTTTTCAAAGCTTGGCCACTTCTAGTTGTCTTTGCATTTGAAAAAACGGTGTCTCCTAAATTCTCAACCCCTCAGAAAAGGGCAACTGATAGGTTTCCAGATGGCTCATTTGAGTCTCCGTACCCACCCAGCAACACCTGAAGCTCACGGGTAGGTCGATGCAACTTGTAGTTGGGTGAGAGCTGCACGCCAAGGCAGTCAGTTATGCTACCACCTTTGGTAGTAGACTCGGTGGTGCTCAGCACTTGACCAATCTTTCCTCCCCATTATTCAGTAATCCAAGATATTCAAGTTTTTTGATTACATCCACGTATGCAAGACCTCAGGCGAAGATATGAATATCAAAACCCAAGTCTAACTCCGTTGATAAATCTTCCAAACATCGGTCAGTACTAACCTTGATGAGAACAGTATTTTGCCCTACCCTCAAATTCTTGAAAAGAGTATCTAGAGCATTCAACGGCGCTGATAGAGGACCCTAGGGCGTGATTTCCCTGTTGGGCAGCTTAATATTTGGGAGATGCCCGGATTCTCGTCTTAACGGCCCCCAACGTTGACGCACCCTTGGCCAGAATATCCAGTCAGAGAGCCACTGCCACTAGCAATTACAGTATATCAATATTCCACACGGTTGTTACAATATACTCTTCCTTTCTTTCGCTTGGTCTAGCTTCTTTATGCTGATCTTTTTCATTTCCTACCAAGCATCACCAACGAGCTCGAAACCCCGGCTTCTGTGTAAGATGAATCAGGGTTTTCAAATAACCAAATGATGCCGGTGTTCCAATATAACCACCAATTATAGAAAAGATAAGACAGTTTTTTTCAACTATGCAACCCCGTAACATCCATGGATGGTTACATTTTCCAAGTAGGGGGTGTGAACCGCTAGGTGATCTGTCTTTGGAGGCTATAGGTTTGATTCCTATAGGGGGTAACCAATTATAAACCAGGACCCAGAGCTATCTAAATAGACTACTATGAGGTTAAGGCATTAGGCCCTTATCGCGAATGGCTTACTAGACCTATAGTTAGAGCTATCTAACTTCATGGGCAAAAATCAAGGTTAGTATATTCAAGGCTATTAAGGTTTATAGAGGGGTTCCCTTTATTTAATGATTTCCCCTTTAAATTTAGTGCTTGGAATATAAGAAGGGCTAAAACTTATTAAGTTAAAGGAGTATACTATATAGAGAATACATACTCACGTACTAGCTAGACTAGAAAAAGAATTGAAATTATAAAGAGTGTTATCCTCGCCATCAGATCGTCCTCCGCAAACCCACAACCTCGTGAAAGTCGCCTACTTCGCTGAGCACTCCACTCTCTGTCCGCCACCTTCTACCTGTATCACTCTTCTTGGTTATCCCCATTTCGTTCCTGACATTGTATTTGTTACATTGGCATCTCCACAAGAAGGGCTGAAACAGTTGAAGTAATCACTCCTTATGCGGAACGGTAACGAGCAGCCTTGATAATGTCGCCCGACGCCTTGTCCGAGATGATGAACGTTGGCAAGACGGGGAACGCGCCTGGGACATGCGGGAAGACAGACGCATCGACGACTCGTAGGTTCTTGACGCCATGAACACGGAACTTGCTATCCACGACAGCCATGGGGTCGCTAGAATTCCCGATGGCACAGGTAGAAGAGGCATGGTGGCCGAAGGATTGGTGTTTAAAGTAATCAAGCTGTTCCTCGTCGGTGCAGGTGGTAGTATCACCGTGGCAGGGATGCAGCTCGTTCCACGGCGTAACAGGAGAGCCAGCAGCATTGAATCCCTGGCGCATGATCTTGACGGCGTCGACAAGCTCTCTGAGGTCCTCGTCACCACCAACCTCCCAGAAGCGGAAGTTGATCTCGGGAGTATCCGTGGGGTCTGCCGACCTCAGCCTGACACTGCCGGCACGGGATCTGGGCTGCATGTGGGCCATGGCGCACATGTACTGTCGGGGCCCATAATTGTTTGGCATTCCAGGCCAGAAGCCCTCGAGAGCGAAAGTGCCGCACCAGGCGTGGATGTTCCGGTCACCCATTTCAGTGGGGGTCTTGAGGAGGAGGCCGGTCTGCCCAGAATTGCGGTTAATGTCGTCGCTCGCGAGGCCCAGGACACCAGCCTCGTAGTTCTCGGCCATGTTCTCACCAACTCCTGGGAGATCCTTTACGACCTTAATGCCAAACTTCTTGAGCTCTACCGCAGGGCCGATACCAGAGTGCTTGAGAATCTGGGGGCTGTTGAAGGTACCGCCAGATACGATGACCTCTCTCGTGGCCATGATCTTGGTCTGCTCGCCCTTGTTCTCCTTTGTCCACCGAGGGTCTGCGCGGTACATGGCCTGGCCTCTTAGTACCTCGACGCCGTTGGCGACTGGGACTCGGCCGCGCTCATTGAAGAGAACTTTGGTGACAAAACTGTTGAGCTGAACGGTGAGGGGATAGTTTGCCGGATCATTCAAGGTGTCGCGGATATAACTGTTGGACCCCGAGCGTCGACCGTTGGCGTCCATGTGCAGGCTCATCCCGTAGAATCCAACCTGCTGGTCGCGATCAGGGTGGGCTTCGTTGACATCTCTGATGACTAGCTCGGGGATGTTGTCTGTGTCTTGGTCGGTAGCGTTGGCCAGACCATGCATGATGCGCAGGACGTTGTTCGGCTGCTGTGTCCACGAGTTGTTCCGTGTGTTGATGCGTAGCCATCCGTCGAATCCATGTCCCGGGGTGCCGCGAGGAAGCCACTCGTTCCTCTCAATGTTGGTGAAGTGACGTCGCATATTCTCAGGCGCCCAAGTCTTGTCGCCCGTTCGGTTCAGAACGATCTCCCAGTCGGCGTCGGGCGGCAAGGTGGAGATGCCTGCATTGTTCATAGAGCAGCCGCCGAGGGAGGTGCCGCGAGGGTACCAGATGCCAAGCCTCTCAGCGTCGGCCGGAGGATCAAGGCCAGTGTAAAGGGACCTGTTGGCCAAACGGTATGTCTGCCTCTCATATCGGGCCTGAAGCGCGGGGTCCTCTGAGTGCTGGACAAAAAAGTCCCAGCGAGCCAGCGGGCTATTAAGGGCCGCATAGTTATTAGACAGCGTATTCCAGATGGGATCATCTGCGTGATCGTCGCCTGCCTCGAGGAGGAGTGTCTTGTAGCCAGCCCTGGCGAGGTTACAAGCTAGAGGCCCCCCACCAGGACCGCTTCCGACCACGATATAGTCATATACTTCATGAGCAGAGATAGCCTGGATAGCCAATGCTGCTATAGTAGTAAAGGCTGAAGAAAATCGTATCATGTTGAAATATCGTAAAGATAAAAGGTAGGATAATGGTAAGTATAGAAGTGAGTAATGTAGTATTCTATAAAAGTAGCACTGGCGTCTTTAACTTCCTTTATATATTAAGAGTTATTATGGAATCTCTCTATGACCCCTGTATGGAGTTTAGAGACGGTGACGAATACATGACCGCCGAGAAACCATATGAGGCTATGCAACTATATTCCTCTCGCCTAATGATCCTATTCAAACTTAATCCTTCTTCTACAACCCCATCTTCAAGCAAGGTTGAGGTGATACATAGCGTCGAGGCCATTCAGGCCCAAACCAGAATCGGAGTCGGAAATTGCTCCTCCGGGTCGCCAACTCCACCGTCCGTTAGCAGTCGTGGCGCATAATCTCATCGTTGCGTCGTCAGCTTCCTAGGACGAATACGTCGCCTATATCTCCCCGGCAGGCCTTAATCTAGGTTCCTTCCTAAAAGGCATAAGGTTCGGCAGCACGAGTCATTATGCGAACCTGATGCTACTCTAGCCATTACTGATTGAGAGGCCTCAAGGCTCGGTGAAATGCTTCACAGAGACCAAGGACATGGGTCAGCTTCTTGGACTAGTCGAACATGAGCCAGGATTTACTAGGCAGTAGGTATGCTAGCTGGCAACAAAATCGCATGGTCAAGACGGGTTGGTTAATCTGAGAAAAAGCATTTCCATTCCTATTTCAACCGCGTTTACACTATGGCTTCCAGTTAGGACTTCAAGAAACAGCCATCGCAGCTTCAAGAGTAATGGTGGCTTCCTGAAGATGCCCAACCTACAACTCTTCAAATCGTCGAGGATGAATAAATGATGCATCGAACATGGTTCCACAGGGCCGCGTAATGAATAACGTGGCCCATACCCCAGAATAACCTTAATTTTAAACTTCTTTCACTTGTCTATCCCCGCCTTTGATATCTTGTTTGGGCATCGATGAGGGCCTGGTCGGCAAGCTCATTGGTAGGGTCGCCCTCGGTGACGGGGCCAACCAGGGCATTGGTTTGGGCAGCCCAGCGTCACCGTCTTTCCCGCCGCACACACGAGACACGACAAAGGCGTAGAGAGGCCGCGATAGCATCAGAAAACAGGCCTAGGCTAAATCTCGTCCCCCCTCTCTATACTCCACTCCTGAGCTGCCCCTGGATTCGCTCGTATCTGGCCGTACTGCGGCCGAGGCTTCCCTCTCACAGAGCGACAGGCTTCATTTTTCTCATCCTCAACGCCAGTGTCATGGCGAGACCCTCGACATAAGCCGCGTTGGTCCTCTTCCAGCTGTGAAACTCCACTCCCCTGTCGCCGATATCGCCCGACTCTTCGTTCTAAGCCCAAGTGGTCGTCGCGCAATCCTCTGTCCACTTGCTTTTGTAACCGCGCAGAGACGATCAATTGACTTGACCGGGGTAATAGCATCCCTAATCTCGGGGTGTACCTAGGTGATTGAGAAGGCGTGTATTATCATGCGCTGAATCTGCTTGACGATGATTTGGAGGGGAAGGCAAATTCTATGTGTTGATGAGCTTTCTACGGCTGATACTCCCACCGCTTACCAGGGTCCCGATGGCTGGGCAGCATGCATTGTGTCCCCCAAAATTCAAGTCTTCCACAGTTCTTGCATTGATGATTGGCCAGCCAGGCAATAGTCCCATCACCAGCACCATCCTGCAACTAGAGGATAATAAGGTGGTTAATCTGGCCGTAGATGGTATCAGTGGATTACTCAACCCCAATGCGGTTTTAGATCCTATTGCAGGTTGCTTAGAGATATATATTAATCTTTGGCGTAGTATGGGAGTGGTTATATATCTTCTAGTCACCTAACTCGGTCTCTTCGCTCTCCATAGAAATGCCAACCCTATTCATCACCCCCTAACATGGTATACCCTATAACCGCTAGTACCCCTTAACTCACACTTCGAAGGCTACAACCGGAACTTTTTCTCGGGCATTCATTTTCAGGTCATGGTATTTCAAGTATGTCACGGCTGTAAAGCCAGCTGTTCTCCAGATAAACCACTAAATCTCAAAAGCCACACATACAATGGAAAAAAGGTCCCGACTCTGCCCCCGTCTGAGCCATCCCAGATATTCTCACTGAAGGCATCACACGGCTATCCCCTAGCGCCATGTTCCACTGACAGTCACGGCCTGGCAGCTGCTCGGAACCGCATACGCCCTGTTGGGGTCGCTCTCCCACTTCACTGCACCATTCGACTCGACGATGACAAACTTGTACTGGAATGACTGACCGGCCGGCAGATTCAAAGTCGTGGTCCAAACATGATTGCTAGAGGTATACTTTGAAGCCGAGAGTGCCGGCGCGGAGGATGGGCTCCAGTTACCGAGGGCGGGGATCGATCCCACAATCTTGACTGTTTGGCCCACATTGGTCGTGACGACATGGTCCAAGGTGACGGGTACTGTGCTGCAGCCCGTGCCAGGGTTCCCAGTCGTAGTAGGCGGAGGTGTTCCGGTACCGCTATCGGTGATGGCGATGTCAGCGCAGGTCAGATAGACCTGGCCCGTCTGGAAGGAATTCCAGCGGAACGACAGAAGTGTATGGTTCGAGACGTAGTTCGGGATCTTGATCTTCTTGCTGACGGGATATCCTCCAGCGATAGATGTGTAGCATGAGCCAAGCGGAGCGTTGTCAACACCCTGGCAGCCTCGGCGGGACGATGCCCCAAAGGCATTGCAGGTGAACCAGTCATTCCTCCAGCAGGATTGCCCAGATGAGCAATCCGGGTTGAAACCGCAAGTCTGCCCTGAGACGTCCGTGCAGGGGAGCAGGCCGTCTTGGAAACAGTCTTCGGCGGCTTGCTTCTCAGCGGCAGTGGGAGTGTATCCCGGGGTCAGCAGCTTGTCGACAATGGCCTGGTCTTGGCAGATCCGATAGCTGAACATGCCGCCATGGTCTCCGTTGTTATCGACGCACCACTGCACGTCAACGACGTCCCCAGGCTTGTAGGTGGCCACTGGGGTGTTGCCCCAGTTGCTCGAGGGCACGTTGTAGTCAACGTTGACGCGGGCGTTGAAGCCGCATGGGCCGCTTCTGCCGACTGCCGCGGCTTCTACGTCGGGCCATGCTGACACGGGCTCGAGAATGGTGCACTCGGGGCAAGAGTCGATTCCGGCCTGTTGGAGTCAGTCTGTCTGTCAGGCAGGGAGAAGATGATATACTGACCTCAGCGCCTAGGCGAGTGCGGCTTTTGGGAATGGTCAGGTAGCCGTGGGCATCGACCGAGGCGGCAAAGCCTATGATGGCAAGGAGCTGGGAATGCTTCATGGTCTCGGGGTTTTAACTGCACGATCTGATGGATTGGTTGAAGCTGAAGACTCTGTTGAATTATTCTATACAGGACAGACTGATATGGCCCTTTTATGACCCTTTTCTTTTCACCTCTTCTTTTCACATGCACCTAGACTCCATGACAGCATCGTGAAGGCGGAGTCTCCTGTTGCTCAGGCGCTAAAACCCACAGGGCTATGAGAGCTCTCGGCCAAACTAACTGGCGACGGGCCGAATGACAAGCCTGGAAGACAGAAGGGTCTAAGGCATTAAATTTCATAAACCTTCGGCGCCTATGTGCTGAGATGGTGGGCTCCCAAAGAGGAACACCGTCTCGACAGTAATCCGCTGTGTTGGCAACGTGACCCAGATTGTAGACTAGCCGTAATCAAGACCTTTGGGCCGCAGTCGGCCCTTTTGCCAACATCTGATATGGTTGCAAGGGCAGGACATATAGGGCAATGCATTCGTCTCTATGCCGTGAATAGCTCATCACCCGACGGCGACGTTCCCTCCGCTTGGCGAAACCGGAATCGCTCCCGTTTTCACCCCGCACTTCTCCGCCTTTTGACAGCGGGATTCAAGCGAGATGTCAGGGGCCCGACACCACAACGATCGCGGTAGGACCGATAAGGTCGTTGTGCCAAGAGATGCAAGGCATGGGAACGGAGCCTTGTTCTATTGTCTCTCGTAGCACGTGGGCTGAAAATTGTGTCTGAGAACAATGGTGTCTGCAAGGGCAGGGATTCTGGACGAAGGGAAACCTCAGGTCAGTGCATGAAACGTATTTGGAATGGCCACATCGAGATCCTTGTCTAGAATCTAGGGAATAGAAGAACGCCATTGGCTTCTCAGCATGCACTCCATCTAAGCGAAGACGGGGAATTCGCCGCAATAAAACCGCCCAGCGGCTCACACACTGAGGACAAGCATGGAAGACGCCAGGACCTGATGCTCCTACCGACAATTAGGTTTGCTGTCGGGCCCTGGAGGTCCTCCAAACCACCAGTAATGGCCTGATCGTCTGCCCGTGCCTGGAAGAGATAATTCACTTTCATTTTGAGTAGATAGAATCTACAACGGTCGAGCCGTGACCCCTCGCAACCACCTCTGCCCGCCATGCTCCAAACATGTACCTCTCCTGAGGACGGCAATGGGTCTCTTCTAAGAGCCCAGTAATGTCATCTGTGAGCTATCTTACGAGGTATCCGTGTATGGGTTCGGAATGGGCTTCCATACTGGGCGGAGGGGGCGACTCTCATGATGGCCGGCAACAGATAGAGAGATGGAGCCCCGATCAAACTGGTTGGTGAACTGCTTCCGCTGCGCCACCAAGGTCCTCTCATTGCAACCGTTATTAGGAAGACTAGTGGAGTGTCACAAACAGTGACAAACGGTTGAGTGAGAATAGGGGTATTGCGAGGCAGTTGTGTTGATGTCGGGAAGTGATGTCAATGGTTGAAAAAAAGACTGGCGTCTCGTCTGCGCATCCTGGCGTCTCCGATCATGCCAATGCCGTTGCGTCTGCCAAGGTCGATACCTCGGCTAATAGCAGCAAGTCTAGCCTCTTCATGTTGAGAAATTTCAGGAAGCTCGACCGCATCGATCCGTTCTGCCCTTTTTTCGACAAGCTCGTCTTGCCGTCGGTCTAGGGCCTCTAGTAGAGCCAATGAAATATGAAGACTGGTTGCCCTTCGCGTGCGTCCAGCAAGTACGTTGTAATCCCACTTGAAAGGAAAGACACACTTGTCCAAGTTGGATACCGCAGGCATCATCAACAAGACCCACAACAACACCCGCACCCACCCGTAATCCCCCATCTGCTCCCGCACCTAGGCAACTGTTGCCCCATGGGCAAGGAGCCACTTAACTGCGTCGACCTGGAGGTACATGACGGCGTAATTAATTGGTCGAACCCCCCCCCCCCAGGGGCCCACCGCTCCGGTTCCTGGTTCTCGGATCGCGGGTAGTCGAGCGGTACGCCCGCCTCGAGGCACCTCTGTGAGGTGCGCAGGTTGCCGTATTTGGCCCCCAAGAAGAGCGGCCGCCAGTTGAGCTGCACAAGTATAGGATGAGGGTGCTGTACAGCCTTTTTGAGGCAGCGACAAGCCCGAGTCTGTCCTTGGTCGGATGGAGATGTGAAAGTATCTCTAGGAGAACCTCGTTAGGCAAGGCGGAGAGCCTATCTTGCTTAGATTGGTTGGCTGGCATGTTGCCTTTGGTATATATGGCGTGAAGAGTGACTCTGTTTATCGGATTTGACTTTAGGGCAGGCAAAAGAAACAGAGCTGCTCTTGAGTTGATGCCGCGATGCCCGCACTTTCGTCTTCCCTGGCTACGAGGAGCCGGCATTCATATATCCTTGGTCACACTTTTCTAATGAGTTTATCTAACAAATAACATTGCATAGAGGTAACTGTGCTAACCAAATAACCAAGCAAAGCCACCGCAGGACTGCCCTGTTGTTCTAGTTTGATGGGGATCCCGCCGTATGTTCTGAACAGCACAAGCCTTCTTCTTCATTTTACACGAGTGCAATGATTTTGCGCGGTCATTACAGAAGAGCTGTAGTCATATCTGGGTGTTTCTCAGCTAATCCAGTTTCTTTCAAGGAACCACAGCCCGGTATAAGCGTCGACCCTAGACCTACCCAACGCCCCAAGCTCAGCTCGGATCGACGTGAGTCATACAATCCCACCATGACTGCCAAAGAAGACTCTACTCTCTTTAAATTGATTGCTGCACCACCCACCTCTAAGCACGAAAACCAGTCACATATTCGCAAGGCCATGCTTCCTAAGCAATCTAGCCCCCTGCCTAAACGTAAAGTCCGCTAAGTATCTCCTCACTACCCCCTCCTACAACAAGCACCCAGAAGTCCCGACTAATCTGCTCGACCACCTTCCCCAGCCCAGCCTCGGAGTATCCCAAACACCTGCTACGCTTCCCGCACCGCCTACTCGAGCGTCCGCACTGATAGCACCTTGAGCATGGCGATACTGGCCCCAAGGCTGCTGCTGTTTCTTACCTGCCATTAATAAGCCTAGGGATTTAAATTTGACGCTGGCTAATAGGCTCTATCAGTATGGCATCTACCACGGAATAGATGGACAGGATCATGTCGGTATAGGCGTCGAATGTGCACCACCGACGCGGTTGCTAGATGATGACAATATCTTGTGTCTTGAGCGATCGGTGAATCTGGCGAGAGCGGCGTTTGCGTCCGGTATATACGACGATGATTCCCTCGTGAGTGCGGAGAATTTCATCACGAATGAACCTCAAAGACAATCTTCTCTCAAGAGGGTTCGAATAAATCAATATTGGAGCTGGCGCAGGAGAGCAAAGAGAATAGCAAGTCTTGGAACTTGAAGTAGTGAAGAGTTGAACTTAATTGAGAGCCGACCTCGCTCTTAGTGTATGCTCATCGAGCTCGCTCCCATACTTTGCTATATCAACAATTCAAGTCCGTACGGCAAAGGGGTTTACGGCATTTAACTGTTAAGATTTGGAAGAGGGCAGCAATTCATTCTTCATTACAATCAATTTACCAATATGCTGGCGGTGTGTTGGCATCTCGGGGCAGCATCGCCTAACCCCATCCTCTTGACTTGGATCTGCTTGTCCAACTGGCAGCATGGATTTGATTGAATGCCCGCAAGTCGAAGGATTCTGCAGGCTTTCTTCCCCGCTCTGGAAATTACAGCAGCCAGCCACTCGCAAGAAGCCTACCTGATGAGGGAACTTGCAGGGGGGCGCCACCAACACGCAAACCCCGGGGCTGTGTCACCGGGTCCCGAGAACTTTGTTGGACAAACCTACGATTACAATTCTTATATCAGATATAACAGTTTGCGCAGCATAAATGGAATAACGGCTGCGAAAGACGGACATACGTTTTGTATCACTATCTACTCCATCCATCTTCTCGAACCTAGAAGAAGGGCACCCGTCAAGCTGGCTTTGAGGGTTACCCAGATCAGGCTGTGCTAGCACACACCGCTACCGGAGCCTGCAGGGTTATCTGCACTCTGGCAGCCAAGCCTCCGCCCCCTTTCATCCCGTTGTCTCGACCGCGCGAATGAGGCTCTGTTGCTCCCCACCAAAAGCTGTGTGCTGGTTGCTTCCCGTCTCTTTCTCGCCAGCCGCAGTTTCACCAACACCATCATTTCCCGTCTTGCATGGGCCCAGAGCCGGTTTTCTCGCCTCCCACAGCCTTGTTTTCCTTGGCGACTGACAATGTACAGGGTCTCGACCAAGCCATGGCCCAGCCATCACATCTCGTATCAGCAGCCAAGTCATCTCGATCCCGAGAAGCGCGTCTCGTGGGCAGAATCTGGTCGACTTGGTCAGTGAGGCTTCTTTTACTGGGATACGCTATTATCTAGGCTTGAGGCCACATGCAGGCTGTCTCTTAGCTGCATAAGCTGAATATTTGGGGCGTTCTCAATGCCACATGCGAGAAGAGAGAGCGGCTACTTACTGCTCCATATAATCACTCAAGTTCGTTTCAAGTTTGTCAACTTGGGGGCTGCTTTGAAGCTTTCGTTGGGTTTTTCACTTGCCTTGAACAACATCGATCCGGACACCAAACCGGCCGCGTCTCGATACCAGCTCAAGATGGGGCCCGAGAATCACCAACAGATGCCGGGCGAACAGCCGAGTGAACGGCAGCAGCAGGTCTTCTCACACCAGGCCTACCCTCCTCAGGCTTTCCCTCAGCAAACCTACACTCCTCAGGATTCCCCCTCACAAGGCTTCTCTCAGCAAGGTTACTCTCAACAAGACTTCACGCACTATACTATTCCTCAGCAAGCCTACCAGCCTCAAGTTTATCCTGCACAGTCATTCTCTCCTCAATCCATCTCCCCGCCACCTAGGCAAGCCGTCTCTCCGCGAACTTACCCCGTTCAACCATACCCAGGTGAAGTCCATCCGCCGCAAGCCATCTCGCCGCAAGCCGTTTCACCGCAATCGCCGACTGCTCCTCCCCAACACTTCGAGACAATCTCGCAACAACATGGTCCTTGGCTTGACCCATTGAGCCCCGATCTACGAGAATCTCCTGGCTTCGATCGCAATAATGACAATCAAAGGGGCCTCATTGGCAACACTCCCGTCAATGTCGTCGATCCCAAGTCCCCTAACGTGGGTGTCTTCGATCGCTCAACCTCCACTGCCCTCCCCGAGCCGACATCATGGTGGCTTAGAGTCTTCAAGAGCAAATGGTCCATGATTGCCTGCCTCGTCATCGGGGTTGCGGGTGCTCTCAGCCATCATTTACTCTACGATCACCTCGACGGCCGTTTGGCCACCAACCAGCAGTGGTGGCTCCGTCTAGGTCAACTCATCTCGTTCATCGCCAAAGCCAACTTCGTCATCGCTGCCATCATGGCCCACCAGCAGATCGCCTGGAGGGCAGTCGGGCAGAAAGGTTTTTCCGTTGAGGCAGTCGACTCTCTCTTCGGATCCGCTCACAATGTCACGGAACTCTTCAACAGAGAGGCATGGGCCAAGTCCTGGTTCGTCATGTTTCTTGCTCTTTACATGTGGGCGAGCCCTTTCGTCGTCATCTTCACGTCGGCAACCCTCGACGTCGTGCTGCACCAAAAGAACGAGACTCTCTTCTGCCCATCAGTCCGGACGTTGAACTTTGAAGGGGAAGTCAAAAAGAGCTTTCAGGATCCAATAAAGGC
Source organism: Fusarium protoensiforme (assembly GCA_011320165.1). Classification (NCBI taxonomy): domain Eukaryota; kingdom Fungi; phylum Ascomycota; class Sordariomycetes; order Hypocreales; family Nectriaceae; genus Fusarium; species Fusarium protoensiforme. Next base: position 27,612 of record JAANQP010000166.1, read on the forward strand.
CGACGGCGAGATCATGAACGGCCGTTCCCTTTCTTCATATAATTGGACTTATGAGAAGGGGAACTGGGCAACAGACAATAAGGAGAAGAACGACGTCTTCGAGTACTTCATTGGCCCCGCGCCTACCTTTGAGCGTATCGTTTCCGGTGTCTTCTCCAGCGGCAAACCAATTCAAAGAAAAAACGTGGCCAAGGAAATTTGCGGGGAGGGTTGGGACTGTTCAACGCAGATACAGTTCATCGGACCAGGATATAAATGCCAGGAGCTGGCCAAGGGTGTTGGATCCAAGCCGAAGGAGTTCAGTGATTCGGTCCGCCCTGAGAACCTCACCACGGATCTTTTCGTCCCTCGTGGGAACTATACCTACCTCGCAGACGTATCCCGCGGAGAGTACGTCAACCCCCAAATGACGAATTTGAAGGCCAATGGCGTCCCTTCGGTTAAGCCTCCATTCCCGCACAATCTCGGCGCAATCAGGACTGAACCGATCATCTGGATTGGATACTCTGCCGTAAAGGACTTGACTGTTCCGCATGCTCGTAACAGGAGTGAAAAGGGCTGGGCCAGCGAATATGAACCCACCATCTTTGCCTGCGAGCATTGGGAGGTCAACTACACAGTCAAGCTTGACTATAAGGATGGAACTCAGACATACAAGGTGCTCAACCGAGATTACCAGAACAAGATTATCGACACGGTTTTCGAAAAGGAGGGGGAAAAGCCTACAGATGGAACCTTGGATAAAAACGTCATCACGCCGGATACCAACTACGTTAGACCGCGAAGAGACTATGCCGAATATCGCCAGATTGCCGCGTATCACAGCATCGGGCTAATGTTTCGCAAGCAGCTGGAAGGCAATGTCCAGCTGCCCGAGACAGGCCCCACCGCAGACGGTAGCATCACAAAGACAACGCTCCTTGACAAATTTGAGAGCCTCCTCCTCCCAAATTTCCACGATGAGGTACGCCGAGCTTACGAAGATCTTCTCATTTCTCTTCTCTCGGATGGTCAACTCCTTGCCGTGGCATGGGCAGCCGACCCTTCCAAGCTGTCGGGCACCAATGTCGGCGGCGAGGACACGGGATACGGGTGCGAACGTCGGCATGTAGCAAACTACTTTGACTACGAATGGAGGGTCCTCGTAGCCGTCTACTCCGTCTCATTCTTAATCGCTATCATCGGAGTGTACCATGGCATTTCTGCGATGCGGAGCGATGGCACCAACACACAGCGCGAGATGACTTTCTCCTCCATCGCAGGCGCGACCAAGAGAGTTAGTGTGGATGAGAACGAGAGGAGAGAGACTAAGATCAGGTGCTTCCCAGTCGATGAGCGCTCAGGAGGTCGGCTTTACGAGTTCAGGGCCGAGTTGCAGGGTTGACAGGATGGACGCGATTGAGGGGCAGCGTAGGGGGAAGGGCTAGTCTGAGATTGTAATGAGAGTGACGGATTGCAAGGGTTATGTTTGTTTTCTAATTCCCTTAGTGTCTAATGTTGTGCGCTTTTGCCCTGATATTCATGTTTTTACTTGTGTGTTTTGACTCTTGAAACCTCCTGGTATTTGAAAGGCTCCGTTTGTTCATTGCAGCCGCCACCTTGTCGTTATCTGTGGGCCGCTAACCATGAGTTTGATGCTTTGCCTGGTGGAAGCACCGAATTAAGGAGCTTCAATGTGTCGACAACGGGGATGAGAGTGACATGGGGTTACCCTGCACCAGCAGGAGTAGCCAAGGTGATTAGATAACTGATAAGAATGATAAGGCTACCGGCGGTACGATAATCCGCTCCGGCAGGGGTGTTTCGCTGGCACCGCCTGGTTAATCACCCCACACGATCGTTACTTAGCTACGCGTTGTTCAACAGCACGACTAAGCTTGTCATCCCAGCTCTTTCTGGATGGTCTAACTCCTACTTTAAGCCTAGGATCTGATAGCTACTATCAAACAACATGCCGTAGATGAATCTCGGCCTTCCATACCAGACCTGCAATGTCTACCCAAACCCTTGCAAGGCCACTGTGCAGGGGGCCAAGCTCTTCCGCTGTAGCGGTTGCCACGTCGTGAATTACTGTGGCGTTGAACACCAAAGAGCCGATCGTCCCAGGCACAAGGTCCAATGCATTCCGATCAAGCAAACGAAGGCCAAGCTCGAAAAGGAAGAGGCCGCTCTACGTGCTCATCCAGGCGATGCCATGACCCCGCCAAACGCATTCGAAAGCGCCAAGGGTAATTTCTGGACTTTTCACGGAACTCGTCCATATATGAGAGCTCGCCACGATTATGTAACTGCTCTTCTCAACGTCCGCACAGGCAAGGCTGTTCAAGCAGCACTCGAACATTCTCTCGCTCTCGTTCAGCTCTCTCGAGGCGACAATTTGGGCGTCCGTTCCTCGATTCCAGGGCTCTTTCTGCGTCTAGGAAGAGACCAAGACGCGTACGACTTTATCAAGTGGTATGCTGTCAAGGCAACCTCGACGTACGGATGGGGAAACATGGAGCTGCCGTTTCTCGACTTGAAGGGGGAGGACGCGCTCGAGCCTGTGGATGAGAATCCCCTGCACATCGAGCTGTCCTTCTTTATAGCCTTGACGCTTCTCAAGATTCGGTTGATGAAGGACTTGATGGGACTGCAGGAATTCGTGAAAAAGAACCCCAATGCGACAACCGCCGTTCGGATGGAGTATTTGAAGGAGGAAGCCATGAGTGATGTGCTTCTGTCGCGCGAGGACATCGTTGGAGGCAATCTTAGGGAGTCAGTTACCGAAATGCGGCGCCAGGCGTTACAACTGTACAAGAAGGTCAAGGAGATGAACCAACACTTCTGGCCGGGTGTGCTTGACCCAAATCTTTACGCGTACAGGGTGCCTGAAATGTACACCATGGGCTCGCCCGAGGAGGCTGTACTCGTTTTTAGGCAGTCCTGGTACTCGTGGTCCGAAACGGAGCCAGCGATCCAGTGGATCAGAGGAATCATACAGGCCGACAAGTCGTAGGAACTGCAATATGCAGAGTGGGGGAATTGCTATGTCGGGAGATGAAGGCCAATGACGGGAATCGGAGTAGACTTGACAGGTGTATTTAAGAAAAGAGAAAGATTATTGCGAAACGTCTTTGAGGTTACTGGAATATCATGGAGGTAGACAGAGGGGCGACCTGCAGGTGACTGCCTCCTAATCCCTTGTTATCCTTCCAATCATAGGCATCCACACTTTCACCCACCAAGGCTGAAGCATCAAACCCCGCATTCTCATCAACACACATTCTACAGCAAAATGAAACTCGCACCCATCACACTCGAAGAAGTCGCAGCTCTCGTGCCTGTCAGCCAGGACGAGGCAGAGCACATATACATCTTTGATCAGTTTGGTACCCAAGGCTGTCTCTTGGACTGCGAAGCATGGAAGACCAGGCAAGATATCGCTGGGCGACGAACGACGACACCAGCCGAGAAGCGACAGAAACGAAAAGACATTAAGAAACTTGGGAAGTCGTCCATACTAAAGCAGCGTCAGACGTTACAAAACGATACGAGAATTGCCAATAGCTCCCTCAAGTTCAAACGAGAAGCTTTTACGTTGAAAGACTTGAAGCATTCTGTGGAGAATGGCTGCGGCTGCTGTCAATTCTTCCTTGCATTGCTGAATACTCTTCTGCAAACCCGTGAAAGGCTAGATTTCGACCATCTGGTCTTCGAATGGATCCGCTACGGCTTTCTTCTCAAAGTGCAGGACAGACAACAGACATTTTCTTTTCAGCTCTTTTCGCCGTCAGGTATGTAAAATATTCGACGTGACGATCAGACGCTCACCCAGTGTTGGTCTAGGAGCTAAATCCGTCATTCATGGCTTAAAGTCAGCCAAAGTTCTCACAGGCGATACATCTACCTCTACTTCACTGAGCCTCGCACAGAGCTGGATACAAGATTGTGAGACAACGCATGGACAGTGTGGTTTTGGTCGAGATGTTTCCCTTCCTAAGCGATGTCTGGACCTCACGCCGACTGGCATTCCTGATGGTTCGGCAATCCAACTTGTTGAAACGAATGGCAGCACTGGCACCTATGCATGCCTTTCTCATTGCTGGGGTAAGGATAAACTCATAACGACCACATCGCAAACAATCGCCAGTCACCTTAACGACATCCCCCTTGCGGCCCTTCCCAAGACGTTCAGAGACGCTGTGACATTGACGAGGAATCTTGGACTTCGATATCTTTGGATCGATTCCCTGTGTATCATCCAAGACTCGGCTGAAGACTGGCAAATCGAGTCTAGCAAGATGGCCGACATCTACCACAACAGTTTCCTTACCATAGCTGCGATATCATCGCCCGACTCCCGTGGTGGGTGCTTCTGCCCCGAGAAGTTAAGCGATACGTGCTTTCGTGTCCAGGGAAATGGATTGGACACTCTGGTTGCTGCACGTTATTGCAATGGCGAGGGAGCTGTGTCTGATCTACAAACGTTCATGGAAGCCTTCCCCGCCCTGACCCGAGCCTGGATTTATCAAGAACGCATGCTGTCTCGGAGGATTCTCTACTGCACACATCGCGAGTTCCAATTTGAATGTCGTCAGAACGAGACTTGCGAGTGCGGCAGCCGTTTTATGCCTCCACACCCGGAACCAGGGACTCCGGCAGGCAAAGCAATGATGCAAGGGAAAGACCAGTACGGTGAGCTTGAGAAGCTCTACAGCGTCAAAGGAAAGTACTCGGCAAAGCAGCTGTGTCAGCATTGGCAGAAGACAGTCATGCAGTATACCAAGCTTCGAATCACCCATTTGAGTGACAAATTGCCCGCTTTATCGGGATGTGCCAAGGATATTGGTCGCATCACAGGCGATGAGTTTCTTGCCGGGCTTTGGAGGGCAAGTTTTGCGGAGGGCTTACTCTGGGTCGTCAATGTGCCTGTGGATCAGCCTCGTGCGTCTGTCTGGAGAGCACCCAGCTGGTCGTGGGCAAGTATCGACAGTACCATGGGAATAGATTACATCTATGCCATGAGGACACGCCACAGACGACGCTTTCAAGATAAGATACAAGAGGTCGAGTGCGTGCCCAAGGGTGTTGACAAAACCGGAGCCGTCAAGTCCGCCCACGTATGGATACGAGCATCTCTCTGCCCAGTATACCTTCGCCGGGTCTGTCGACGCTGCACAAGCTCCAGGAGCAGAATCCCCTACACTATCGAGAACGACCAGTGGATGCTTACACGAAGCCCGAAAATAACGCCATGCCCTGTCACCCCGGGCAATGACATCAGGGGACTCGTGCTCAAGGGTGCAGAGCCGAGTTTCTTTCCCGATTATAAGTACGATGACCGAGTCGACTTTGAATTCCTAGACAGGAATGACGGATTTGCTTGTCGACATGCACGCGTCTTTCTTCTCCATCTATACGATAACCAATCTTTTGCAACGGACGTGATTACTGACTATTTCCTTGTTTTAAAAAAGGTGGTTCAAGTGGGTAGTGAAAGTTCGTACGAGAGAGTCGCTCTGATTACTCTTGCCTTTAAGAATTGGGCAGCGAGGGATGACTGGTTTCAGAATGAGTATGAATTGGCAGTTGAACAGGAGACTGCACTGAAGATAAAGTAGCCTAGGTAATAGGAAGGCTGTGAGAATAGACAGAAGGCTAGGTGTTTAGCTGCCAAAGGCGAGTTTCAAGGCAAAGCAAGCTTTGTTCATAGAAGTGAAGATAACAAAGCCTCATATCATGATCTTTCATTGCGTGTTTTGAAGGGTGCATTGCACCAACTCGTCACGGCCACCGAGAAGTGGATGGGTGCGGCTCCACTGCCACTTCATCCAGGACAGCATCTATCTCACCAGACACCTTAATGGTTACACTGAAGGGCAAACCGTTTGGGGGTCAAAAGGTGTACCGGCCGCTCATCAACGGTCGAGTTAAGGCCCTCCCTGCCTTCCGTCACATTGTCGGGAGTAGTTACTTCTCCACATCCCGTTAGGATTCTCCAGCCATAGACATGGCATTCCATCACGCATGGTACGCAGGGATAGCCGAACAACAGACTGGATCAGAAATTTAAAGTTTCCCTTCATCGAAGTCTAAATGAAACTAGAGTGGCATGTGGCCTGATTATCTCTGCCTCACAGGACGAGTTGTAATGAGGCAGTGAAAGGTTATCGGGAATGTGGGGGAGCAGGGCACCTACCATTGTTGCAAATATAAAAAACTTCATGCAAAGGATTACTAAGCGGAAACTCAAAGGAGACGCCCCGGTTGTATGGATATGTATAACCCAAATGGGACACGAGCTCCAAGACATTTCTAAATTATTAACTCTTCTTCGGCAATTGCCGAAGCCAAGTGGCTTAATCGCACTTGTCTTTGCAAAAGACGGACATTCTTGTGAAGCCGGTCTCCGATGGAACGGCCTGTGATACCCGTTTGGGCCGTCGGTGGCAGGGATAGTTCAGATGGATAGATAATTATTATAAAAAAGGGAAAGTCGCGACAGCATTTCGATTCAACTTCTATTAGCTTGAGATATCCATCATACCTGGAGATCCGTGTGCTATCTAGGTACTCAGCAAACATGCTTCTTCACCCTTTGCTTTTCGCCCTTTTCGGCCTAGCCAACGCTTCAACGTCGAGTCGACAAGAAGACGCCGAACTCTTTCCAAAACAAATTGTTGCCGTGCGACGTCGGCCGGGATTAACGCACAAAGAATACCTCAACTACCACGCCATAGTCCACGGTCTGAAGTCGTGGAACGGACCTCGAGATGACTCCTTCCCAGGGGCCTACGTTCAAGACCACACATTCGACTCAGCTTTCGGCGTCAATAACAGCGCCCCTAATCAGGTCTATGTTGGCCGCGACGATATTACCGAGCTCTACGGAAACTCTTCATCTTCCTTCACTTCGCCGCCTCCAACAAACTATACTGCCCAAGTCACTGGCCCTGATGGGTTCAACTTCAACGATCTTGCGACTGCCTTCTCCATGTTGGCATATGAGCACCCCGTGCTTGGGTCTCCCGAGAGGAGTGAAACAGCAACAGGCTGTAATGACGCTGGCCCGATTGTGGCCTTCCTCTGGGCGGCAGCAAAGCCTCAAATATCGTCCAATGAGACTTTTGGAATAGAACTTGCGAATCGCATTGTCCAACTGGTTCCCAACAATACTCTCTACCGCGCCAGCGTCCACATACCAGTCCCAGGCTACGATACCAGACCTTATTTTGGTGGCGATACTATGCCGACTATGAATGCAGTCGTGAAGCTGTGGCTTTATCGGAAGAGCGATGCAGTCGAACAGGTCAGGGCTGCTCAACTTGAGCTGGACAGTGAAGCCTTGAGTCTCAATCAAGACTTGTCGTTTATGGTCTTTTGCAACGAAGTAGTTCTCTGGGACTCATCCAAGAAGGTCCAGGTGAGATAGCATTCCCACCCCATCTAAAACGCTCCTCTCGAGACACGCTAACTGCCTTCCAGTTTGATGAGCACCGTATTACTGCTCAACTCAAAAGACAGTCATATTACTAGACTGACAGGCTCGAGTTATGTATTTACAGTCTCACGCCGTAATACATTCTTAGCGACCGTGGGACACTTATGTATACATAGAATACTCGTTACACCTTAGATAGACTCTTAGCTACTCCAGCTATTAACTTGACTTCAGTTACCTCCAAGACCTTCGTGACACTCCCATTGCACAGCACGCCGAGACTCCCTGCCAACAATAAACCCAGCACGCCCGATTTATTCCCTTGGAATTCACCAGACGTCACACAAGTGAGACATATCTCAACTAATACGTTCTGCCAACCTCTGGCGCCTCTACGGGCCAGCTTGTCACGCAAACCTTGTGCGTTACTCCCACTGCCCCCCATCTTACCAACTTCAGAGCAGCATCCTCGTCCCCCTCAGGCGCATGGCATGCAGCACTGATGACGGCAGAGCATGGTCCACCTACTGGTATGGCCGTCTTCATCGGTCTGAGGCTCGTCCCGATTGTAATGAGCAGGATCAGCGCCCCGAGAATCATCGTAAAGACGATAGCTATCGGGGAGTATCCGCAGGTAGTCTCTCTGAAATTATAACTGCTTATCGCTTCTCCCCCCTGGAGATTCACTTCTTTTCCATCCTGGTAGATGACTAGTCTCACAAAGAATATGGATTGAGAGATTAGCCAGTGCAATGCTGCTGATCCGGCAAGAAGAGGTAGTCCATATCTCTATTCATCCAAGCCATGTAGTGATCAGTCCTCGGTCCAAGCTCAGACAACACAGCAAAGAAGCACTTACCAATGGGAGCGAGAGCCAATAAGTCCTACGCTGGTCTCCAACGGGAGAGCTCGTACGAAGACCTTTATGTTCTTGGCCATATGTATTCCACTCCACCCCAACCAGCATGGCAGTCCACATTCCATTCAGCGCGGCGTAAAGAAGGGAAAGGATCAGCTGCGGCAGGTTGGCGATGAGAACCATAACCACAGGTCCCTCCAGAGACATGATTGCTGAGAAATTTATGAGAGCGTCGACGCTGACCTGCCCGAAGCCTCGATTCCAGAGGGCGGCCAGACTGGGCGTTTCGTATACGGACACATGTTCAACTCCCAGATATAAGAGATACGAGGTCAAAGCGAGGGCGCCAGTGCAACTATTGTGTGTCAGCATGCCATTGAGATACGGATTGGAATGGGTTTACTACAGGACTACAGTTACCCCATATCGAAGGACTGAGACGGATGCAGCCCAACGGTGTTTCCCTGGAAGCCATTCCCGTAACTCGGGCCCCCAGTACAGTCGGTGACCAGAAGACTTTGACATGAGGCTGCAGCTTTTAGTAGCTGGGTCTGGGCGTTGAAGAAACGAGGCCATGACGTCTACTGAAAAGTAAGCACGTCGTAATCCAATCGGGCGGTTTGAACGAACCTCCAAGGGTCAAGAGCGGCTGCTGCTTCAAGCACAACCAGGTCAAACCCAAGCCGAGAAGCTTGACCACGTTGCACCCCACAACGATGGCCAGGAGGTATATGTTGAGAACCAGCTTGCAGTACTCAGGCGTTCGTTTACTAAGGCAATGTTCCACCCGGGGGAAAGTCTTGTTGACCCATTTGTCGTCGGAATAAAGCGGCCAGTGGTCCGCGTCTAAAGAAGAAACATCACACTGCGCATCCGCCCAGGGTTTCCTGCCGCACATCCAATCATACGACTCTGACCCGCGTCTGTTAGGGTCTCCGGACCACCGTACCGTGTAGCTAGACTCAGTGTCGATTGTTGAGGGATCGAGGATGAGGATGACATCAGATCGACCGGATACGAGCTTCTGGCCATACGCAGCCATGCACTCGCTGTTGGTGAGATTTTCGAACTCATTCAGGGACGTCTTGAGTGCATCAAAGTTTGTGTTTCCATAGCTGTGAGATGGGTCGATGAGATCGCTATGTGCGGTAGGATATACCCAGTATTCGTTGGCACTGGTCTCGAAATACACAACTGAGTTGTAGCTATCAAACGTCAGCATTCGTTCCCTGGTATTTCCAACAGCTCTGTCCTACAGTAAGTGAATCGGGAGTGAGCTAATGGCCAAGACTATCCAAGCAGCCACTCTCTTAAAAGAGATTTTGCCGAGGTTTCGAATCGAAGGAACACCGACGTCCAGCCACGTCTGCTTTGCGTGGGCTCTGTCGAGCTCAGGTCTCGTGGGCCCAGTCAAAACCTGTTGAGTGTAGTTTCCAGCGCCGAGTAGTAGGGTGGCCAAGATATTGATGGCAAGATGAATCCATATGCTAAATTGCTTGGCAGTTTTGCAGTTCCCTGTGTAAAGATAGCCCTCGCCGTTGCTGGACATGTCGATCTTTGGAAGGGCAGCGAGGAGGAAAACAACGTTAGTGAGGGTAACCAGGCCTGCCACTGAGGTGGCGACGGCGAGGCCAGACCGCCACCCACCGATGTATTGCTTGGGCATGGCTATAAAACGCCTATCGTATCAGTCTGTAAACTTGAACACTCGAAGCGTCCTCTCTCGGTCAAAGAGACTTGTCCGGTCGACGAGACCCCTCTTCTTGTATTAGCCCTGCTGTTGCCAACACTGAGCATCCACCATGTCCAGCTGGCGCCAAGACAGCCACAGAGCTCCAGAACGCCTCGTCACGCTCGGCATTGTGATAAGGCACAAAACCGGTCTCGCCCGACAAACTAGTTGGGAATCTGCAAAACCTATACTCTTATTTAGTAGTTAAGAGGGCTGATGCAGAATGTTTCCCTTGGTTTCTTAAGAATTGAAGCAGTGTTGTCCAGTGAGTCGCTCTACGGTTACAAATGGCATCATCCCTTCTTCCCAGCGCGTGCGTGTGGAAGCAACGGTGGCTACCGATAACTCCAGTGGCGTCTTGGCTAGGCGTTTTTATCAGCCACACCGCACCCCCTAATGCGGAATAACTTGGAGTTTTCAGCCGCCTTGCCTTGTCTCCAAGGCAGAGCGAGGAAGTAGCGGAACAGGAGATAATAACCCTGCATGTCAGAAATTGCTGTCAAAGAGCGCGAACCAGGTGGTTTAGGGTCTAACATTTCCCCAAGAAGTATCAATAATGCTGGACGCTCTGTATACGCTCTTCACACAGGTCAGCGGGAGCAAGAAACACAATATTTACCCTCCACAAAGGTGAAATATGGTTTTGGCTAGAATCTAAGCATAACGAGCTGGCTGGTGACTTTGGAAAATCAGGGCCCCAAAGGGCAAGAGCACTTGAAAAGTACCGAAAAAGGCGGAGAGCCCTAGCGGCGATGGGCTGAAAAAAGGGGCTGCCAACCCTTGCAAGACACATGAGCAGGCGTACCACTAGTTTTTACGATGTCTCACACTAATCAGCACTCACTAGGTGCCATCAGCGCCATTTTTTGAAGCAAGTGATTGGTTTTCATGCCCTTTGTCGCTCACCACAAATGATCTGCACACTCCAGACCGTTCCAACATTTCAGTTTGGAACCGTTATGGCTATGTTGTCTTCATAACTGTAGCCGTTAGACACCCATTTTCCAGTTAGTGATCCCCAGAGACAGCCTGATTGGCCTGATCCTTGAAAGTGTCCTTGAAACTATACTGCCTGGCCAAACGGATGCTTCTGAGGGTGCACAGCCTCGTCTTACCTTACATCTCGCTCCCTCTCGTGGATGTCAATCCCACTCTGCCGAGGCACGCTGCTCTCCTGTTCCCCTGTGACACCCTATTAGAAAGAGAGAAATTATTCTCGTTGTATTTTCTAGGGTATTTCTCATGGTGATAGGTAGAAGTCTTCAGGTTCATACCCAGGTTGCCCCATATCATGATAGCGTTCCCTACCTCCTCCGCCCAGTGTTCAATATCAGTGGACTCTGTGACGTGATCCAAACCATTCTCGTTTCGCCAAGCCATTTCCATTTTAATTCTTTTACCCTTCTTTCGCTGCACTATGCTATTGACCCATATGCGTTGCAGCCCTGATCCGACGGTGGCAAAATGTTCAAGGTTTGCGGCAACACATTTGCCATTCCCCATGAGAAGGAGTCCGGATGGAATCCAGCACCAGTGTCGAGTCCAGTATACCCTGTCTGGTCCCACCATGAGTAGTCCTGGCCGACGATGAAAGCTGAAATGTCCTCCGAGGTGCCGAAAGCATCACCTGCAGAGGGTTGAGAGGCTTCTGGGCCCAAGTGTGCCCTTGTTCTGGAAAGTCCATCAGACTCGCCATCCGTTGTGGTCTGTAGCTGTCTGTGAACGGCATGGTTAGAGGCACCAGGCCGATCCCCAGTCCACAGAGGCTGTGCCAAACCAGCATTGAGCATGCGGCGAATTGTGTCCAGGCTCCTGCCACTACCTGGTGTGTGGGTTGCTTCATTCTGAAGCACTCGGATTGCACATGCCAGCCTTGCTACTGCATCCTCCCGCTCTGCCTGGCTTGTTGCCGTTTTTAGTATCTGGGCTTCGACTGTGGCAGCCGAGAAGATGCAATAGCTTATTTGGTATGTCATGAGCCGATGAGGAAAAGTGCGGGCATATAGACTGTACATAGCATGTATCTTTTTCGAATGTGTGACACATACGCTTGTACTAGAAGCTCTCAACGCAGCGTCACGAGAGCTCAAGTACGGCCGGCGCAAGAGGATGTGTAATGCGTGATATAGGAGACTGCGATCGTCAGCGCGATGGCACATGAAGCAGGAGTGTATCGATGCCCTACTTGAGTGACATGATATGAGGCGGAGGACTTTGCTGTAAGCTGGCCACGTCGTTGATCTTCAGAAATGTCGGTATTTCATCGTACCAAGCTCGAAATCTGGCATCAAGATCGTTGATATTTGTCGCAAAGTCTTCGGTGCTGGGAGTATTTGAAAACAGCAACATCATCTCTGTTGTGAGTTCATGAAGCTGACAAAAGGTGCAAAATGCCGTGCTATTCCATGATGGTGTCGGTGTGTACATATCGCTAACCTCTACAGCGTAGACGGGTTCCCAGTCCCGAGCATCATCGAATTTGTCCAGAATGTCAGCACTCGGGTAAGGGCGTCTTATCAACGAGGGAGGACGCCCGAGGGCAAGGCTCAGAGTCTTATCCCATATGTATGCTGAGTTGTATAACCGCTTCCGGGTTTCTGTTTCTGCAGGTGTCCAGCGCTGCAACTCGGCGAGTTTGGGGGTATCGAGATGAAGCCCAATATCGATCATCATGCGAATCGCCATGCCAGTGTAGAGCCAGCCTTCAGAACTCTTTCCCACTGCGCACTGGCGTCCCCCAAGGATAAGAAGTCCTTGGATTGTCGGTATGGACGGCTTCTCAGCTGCCATTTCCTGCAAGAGGAGTTCCTTCGCTCGTTTGACAAAGTCCTCTCCCATCCCGACATCGGGACAGGACGGGTCCTGCTCGGGGAGATGCCTCGCCGCCAATGCAAAGATGCACATGAGAAGGAAGTCAGAACAGTATTGCCCACCTAGAGCAAGATCCATTATAAGACAGGGGCGGTAAACACAGTTGTGGAGGGGATGTAGCCACGTCCAGTATATGTCCAGAAGGACCATGCCAACCTTGGTGTCAACGCCTGTTCCATTCATCAAGGGCTTTGCTTGGATTAGAGGAAGCCAGGCAGAGTCCATCAGAGACCACTGAGATCGCAATGTCTCAACTTGTGCGGCTTGCTTTGACCCCGAAACGGAGAGGGTTGAGACATTGTTAGCCTCGGAGGGAGGTGCCATGCTGCTCTCCTCGAGTGCGCCAGCATGGAACCGGCTGGTCGGGCCGTTGTAGACAACACCGCCATCCTCTCCAACCCCAACCTGGAACCAAATCTCGGTCGCGGAAGATGGGTATGCGACGTCAGTTGCTGTAGAGGGTGTAGTTGTGCTCACAGCCGGGCTCGTGTCTGTATTGGCCGCTGCGCAAGTCGAGTGGCGGGGAGATAATCTGGTTGGCTGAGTATCGCCCAGCAACTCAATATGGGGCGAACGCGACCTGCTGAGGAGAGAAGCCTCTAGCCATCGGATACGAGCATTGGCGTGTCGAAGTCGTAATTCGCTCGAGTCTTGAGACGATGGCCAGACGCAATCCTCGCCATTCTTTTGGCAAGCCTTACATATCGGCTGGTCCCCACTGCATTTGATTTTACGGGACTTGCACCTCGAACAGGCAAAGCCGTACCTCCTGGCTCCGCGGCTGGCCCGTCTCGGACCAGAAGCCGAGGAAGCGGACATCTCGACATCGCGGGTTGGACCCGGGCTCGGGTTCGACGGCATTGCGGGTTTACAAGTCGGATATGGGTATGAGAGTCCGGTTTTAAAGATTAAGAGAAAACATAAGGGCAGCTGGAGAAATCTTTGATGATTTGCGAGGGAGGAGGTCAGGTCGAGCCCTCGGCATCTTTCCGTCAATGTTGAAGGATACTGCACGTGACGTCCCCAGCGAAGTGCGGGGGAAAATGCGGGGAACCAGAATTGCCCGATTGGAAAGTGGACTTCGAGAAACGATCTACATCTACACAAGAGGGACTTTCGTGTAAAGTTCGGTCATGTTCCTGCTGGAAATTTTGAGATCTCGTCAAGGCTAAGCCGCTTAATATACGCCGTTAAGTAGATTATCTCAACTAAGCTAGGTCCTATATCTCTATAATACGAAGAGTACAAGTTGGTGAAATGAGGTACATACCCAGTGGAAGAGAATGTAACCGATATAGTAGCTTGTTACAATCCACGAGTATTCGCCGGAAGTAATTCCCCAAGACGAGCCCATTCCGGCTGTATAGACATTGCCAATGTTTCCACGATCGATATAGGAGACGAGGTAGAGGAATCCGAGCCTGTCATATTGTCAACGAGTGAGTGGTGGTGATGGGAGGCATGGACGACTTGCAGTGGAATCAAGCACCAGTCCAGCTTGCAGACAGCAGTACGCTCCTCCTCTAGGGTCCATGATAGCGCTTCACGCTCACCCTTCTCAAGCGCGTCCGCTAGGTAGTTAGCTCCCATATCAGATTTAGTGAGATCAAGTTCTGCGTGCGGAGCTCTGTTTGGTTGATGCATCTCGAGTCTGGATATAGATATGTGGAGGACGTTGGTTTCAAGCTGGAGTCGAGAAGAACTTTGAGGATCGGTCAAAGTGTTTAAGCTTTTGATAGTCGCTTGATGGGCCTTTTAACATGAATCACCCCACTCCCCAGACTCCCCAGAGATGAATTTGATACTGAGCGAGCACGGGGAACATGGGGAAATGTGGAAAGGCGCAGATTTGTCGAGACCTGTGCTACTCAACAGCGACTAAACTACCACCGCCTTCGTTGGCGGGGAAGGGGGAGCAGAGGGCTCGGCATGATGCCGTACGCGATACTTGGCAATGTCACTTGACTCTGGTTGGTCGTCGGGATTGGCGCCACCCGGAGTAGATACCGAGATGCCGCACCCCTCCCGGCATGAATCGCGAGGAGTGATGACGGAATGTGCCAAGTCCTCCGCTTTCTATTTGTACCGAGGCAAATTACCTTCTTGATACAGTACGCCCTGTCCACTATCAACATACATAGCGTCTTTGCCCACCACTTTGGGCTTCCTTATGCTACCACACGCTTGCACTTCGTCACTAGTTGTTCCCAGGCCATTCCGTTAGTTGGAACTCACCACCCACCATGTCTCCGTCAAGACTAGAGCCAGGTGGTCTTCTGGTCGATGAGTTCTCCATCTTGACGCCCAATGCCATGCTTGGCTATGGGTACAACTCGGATCATTTCTGGTATGGCATCAAAATGTATACGCCAGCAGCTATCATCGTGGATAGCGGCTCTACCGACGGCGGACCATACAAGCTCGGAATGGGCAAGATGACTTGTGGCCGAGGATCGTACATCCGCGACCTGGAGCCCATTCTGGCTGCATGCTTCCACCACAAGATCAAGGTGCTCATCGGCTCTGTGGGAGGTGATGGCAGTAATAAGCATGTCACCGAAATACTCGCTATCGTTTCCGAGATCGCCGACCGAGAGGGTTACTCATTCAAAATTGCAACTATCGAGGCGGGAATGGACCGAGACCTCATCAAGGAACGCATAGCTGACGGTCGTGTTAGCCCATGTGGCCCCGTTGATCCCTTGACCCAGCAAGATGTGGACTCGGCCGTCGATGTCGTTGCTCAGATGGGGGTCGAGCCGTGAGTTCCATGAAAAGCCGTCCCCTTAACGAGTACCATACTGACTCTACTTCCCAGGTTTATCGAGGCTCTTCGCAATGATCCAGACATCATTCTTGGAGGCCGATGTTATGATCCCGCTCCATTTGCAGCCTTCTCCATCTCCAAGGGCGTTCTTCCCGACGTGGCATGGCATATGGGCAAGATCATGGAGTGCGGCGGTATCTGTGCCGTCCCCAAAGGGCGGTCTATGATTGCCACCATGCGGAAGGACTCGTTTGATCTCACACCTCTGTCGCCAGCAGAACGATGTACTCCCCTGTCAGTTGCTGCGCACACATTATACGAGAAGACAAGACCCGACCGCCTCCCTGGTCCTGGAGGTGTGCTTGATCTCGATCACGCGGCGTACGAGCAGATCACCGAAAAGACCTGCCGAGTTTCTGGGGCAAAGTTCGTCACGACTCCGTACCAGGTAAAGCTTGAGGGCGTCACTCACCTGGGTTACCGGACCATCTTCATTGGCGGTATCCGGGACCCGATTCTGATCGGCCAGATAAACGACTTTTTGGAGAGAGTCCGTCAGTACTCACAGAATCTCTTCCCCGAACTCGACCAGTCAGAAAAGTGCCGGCTCATTTATCATGTCTACGGACAGAACGGTGTCATGGGTCCACTGGAGTCTGAGAAGTCCACTCCTCATGAGATAGCCGTCATGGGTGAGGTCGTTGCACCAACATCAGAGCTGTCCCATACCATCGCAAACAATGTCAGAGCGTCCATCTTGCACTTCCCTTATCCGGGTCAAGTGGCTACCACAGGAAACTTTGCGAGCCCTCTGTCGCCCCACGAACAGGATGCTGGCGGCGTCTTCAAGTTCAGCCTGTACCACCTAGTCGACCTCAACGAGGGAGAGGAGACGACCTTGTTCCCTATCAGGAGCCATCAAGTTGGTTCTGCACACACATCCCCCACACCTTTACCGATCATGGCAGACAAGATTTTCAAAGATCTCGACAACGGAGAGCTCGCGCCCCTTACTACCAAAGACGTCCCCAGCCACAGTACCGAGCTCAAGAACCTGGCATGCATCATCCGTTCAAAGAACTCTGGGCCGTTCGAGATGACTTTCGACGTCATGTTTGACCAGAAGCATGTTTACGATCGTGTCAAGGCCTCCGATGTCTTGACTAACGAAACTATCAAGAAGCTCTACCAAGTCAAGGACGGGGACATCCTTACCAACATGTACTTTGAGCCTGCACTGGCCTGGAAGTGCACCATCAAGCGGCCATGGGCCCAGGGAAGTGTAGGCGAGTTGGATACTCTTGGCACGCAGCAGCATGGTCCGCTCTTGAACATTATGGTGCCCGCCTTCAAGCCTGCGAGCAATGGTGTGGTAGACAGCATTACCAGGACCAAAGACATTCCCAAGGTTAACGGATATGGGCGAAGCTCCTTTACAGCCAAGCACGTAGTCGAGGAAATTTGGCATGGTCTAGGCCTCCCTATCGAAGCGCTCGAATCTCTTGACCTCCCCGGTGACGATGGTAAGCCTCGACTGCCTTCTTCATACAAGATCGGTATCCTGGCCCAAAGCTCCATTGCTTTGTCTGCGCTGGTAGCAGCTCAGATTGAAGCCCTTCGCACCAGCTCCTCGGTCCCTCCTCGTGTTCAAGTGCCTGCTGAGCATGCAACCGTCGAGTTCAAGTCTGAAAGACTTTATATCCTCGATGGAAAGCCCACACCTTCTCCCTGGGGCCCAATCGGCGGGCTTCACAAGACCTCGGATGGCTATGTCCGCGTCCATGACTCATTCCCGAACCACCGGAATGGCATGCTGGAGCTGATGGGGCTGCCACTGGATGCGACTCGTGATCAGCTATCCCAAAAGATTGCACCCTGGACAGCCGTCGACCTTGAGAATGCTGCCCTTGACAGCAAGCTTGCTACATATGCGCTAAGATCCTATCGGCAGTGGGACTCGTTACCGCAGCCTAAAGCAGTCAGCGAGTTCCCCATCTCCCTCAAGCAGCTCACCAAGGGAAGTGCCAAGGGTCTCCCCGATCGACTATTGACTGCTCAAGGCTCTGGATGCCTTCGTGGTCTCCGGGTTTTGGACATGAGTCGTGTAATTGCCGCTCCTCTCTGTGGCAAGACACTCGCTGCCCACGGCGCAGATGTTATCTGGATCACATCGCCTAGCCTGCCTGACCTTCCTACCATGGATAGAGACTTTGGCCGGGGTAAGCGAACCGTCCAACTGGACATTCAAAGACCCGAGGACAAGGAACGGCTTTTGAAGCTGGTCAAGGATTGCGATGTATTCCTCCAGGGCTTCCGACCAGGCAGTCTGGCCTCCTACGGACTATCCCCGGAGCATCTCCTCAAGGTCAACCCAAACCTGATCTTTGCCAACATGTCTGCATTTGGACCCGAGGGCCCATGGTCTGGAAGGCGTGGGTATGACTCGCTTGTGCAGACTTGCTCAGGCATGAATATTTCAGAGGCTGAACACGCGGGCAAGGGCGAAGCAGCGCGTCCAACTCCGTGTCAGGCTCTTGATCACGCTGGCGGCTACTTCCTTGCTACGGGAGTCATTGCGGCTCTTTACCGACAGGCAATCGAGGGAGGTTCTTGGAGGGTAGACGCCTCTCTCGCTGGAACAATGAAGTATCTACGTAGCTTGGGGCAATACCCTGGCGCCACTGGATTCGAGGTCAAGGATTTCGTGAAGCCTGAGGATGTTCCACAACACTACTATGAGACCAAGGATACTGGTTTTGGGTCCATGCAGGCCATCAAGCACAGCGCTACCGTCAATGGTCGTCAAGTTGGATGGGATGGAATGCTAAGGCCGTTGGGCTCAGACAGTCCAGAGTGGTTGTAGAGTAGATTAGATGTGTGATGTGTTTTGTCCAACGATTCTATCGACCATGTTAGGAATCCAAGAAGGCATCACACAGTTGCGCCCCTCCCGTCCTCGATCTCTTTACTACTGAAATTCCAATGACTGTTGCGGTCATAACACCAGTGATGAGGGGTATTGTGTCCTTTGTTATAGCTGAAGCCCGGCCCTTGATGGGATAACCGCGTACGATAGATAGTGATGAGGGGATTGTTGTTTCCCTGTCATAAGTCACTACCGTAAATATGACAAAAGATAAAAGATGATAACAAAGATGGTGTTGATTGGTCAAATAGGGTTGATAGTGACGCCCAAGTCCATTCAACATGCCACATTTAGAAAATACCTATGGCTGAAGGGGGAGATGCTACTCCTCCAGGAATATCCAATGGCACACTAACAAACATAAAAGTCCATCTCCTCTCCTTACTGCATTTATCTGCCAGGTCTTCCAAATCGAAACTTTCGCCGATAGGCATCCCCCATCCACTCAAAAACACCTCGTGCAACGCCACGCCGCACGGTCGAGGGCTGGGCCAAGCCTCGTAGGCCACGGTGTCACTTGCAACAGCTGCAAAGGCATTCTCCCAATGCCATCGAATAGCTTCCTCACTAGCTTCGAGACCACAGGAAGCTCTTACTTGGCGATGAGGTAGATGCTCTTGCTCGTTGGCCGAAATGGCTCGGTAGGCGGACAGCCAGCCTGTGCGGATGAGCAGAATGTCGCCAGGGAGAAACGTGACGTTTTGAGACTGTGCCACAGCCTGAATTTGAGAGAGCGGAATCCCCTCAGCAGCGAATGGGTTGATGCGAAAGTCATGTTGCTGAGACCAAGCAAACCAGTCGAGTAATACGCCTCGCCCTGTGATGGTATACCGGGCAAGATTATGCACCCCTATCCTCAGGTTCGCCGTTTCTCCAGAGATGTCTTCCTGTGTGGCACCGTTATAGTACTCAAGTGTTGACTGATAAGGGTAGTGCCGAAGCCCATCCCAATGACTTGAACCTTGGGTATTGATGTCCAGCTTGTAGGGTGGGAGCGTCAGCAATGCCCTATGATATAAAAGAAAAGAGAAGCACAAACCTCGTCGTCGTTGGCGTGGCCTTTAGCAATGATTCTGTGGGAGCAAGGCTTGCGCACCGGGTTCATGGGCTGCACAAAAGCATCTATTGGGAGGCTATTATGTGTTGGCTGATCCTGATGCGGCAAATCTCATGCATGTCGGCAGCTTGGAAGGCAAGAAGATTACGAACCTGAGGGTAATTATTTCACCCGTTAAGATCTCCCGTGCAGCGTTCCTTCTCACTTCAGGCGTCAACAAGTTCAATGTGCCCAGCTCATCGTCCCTGCCCCAGAGGCCCCAAGCAGAAAACGGAGGGTGACCCTGTTGCAGGGGGAGGTCTTCAAAGGCAGGGCGAGCCATGGCAGATCTAGCAAATTCGATTTTCCCGGTGCTTGGTTCCAGAACAGGAGGTCAGTCTCTCCAATAAACCCCAGGTGAATGCTCTTTTGAGCTCATCTTTGCAACGAGACTTGGCCGTGAGGTGGAGCGAAGCTCGGTATCTTTCCGGTCAAGGCGGTATCATGCCGAAGTCAAAAGTGGGTATGACGGGGATCCAGATCGGCTGTCTGCGGAGTGCTTCGATGATCGTTTAGCAAGATGCCGAGGCCGATTCTACTTCAATTGGCATTCGTTTTTTTATTGTACTTTGATAGCGTTGCTTTGAGAAATTTTGAGCATTTGGTGTGTGAAGAGTTTGAGGCTGTTGCGTGTTTCTTGCGAACATGAATAGAGTTTAGAGGGCCGGTGGTCCTTCCTTTGCTGAGTTAGAGCTTGCCGCAACCCTGCCTCGGTAAGGAGTATAATGCAGAATCGGGTATGAAGACCGATTTGGACAGAGACTGCATTGATGGTGCTGCCCGGTGTTTCAGAGAGATGAGACACTGCCTCTTTGATGACGAGGTACAATGGAAAGCCCTTTCACATCGCCCCTTCACGGACGACTCAGTGCTGAACTTGTCCTACATCACTTTTGCGATGCTTAGATTTGCAAAACGTATCCTTCGGCTATGTGGTCTGCTAGGAACACTCGTGAGCTTCCCTTTTACCGAAAGTAGGAGAGAAGTGTCTCGTTGTTGATCTGAATGACGTCTCTAAAAGAGGACATCGACCAAAATATGAATGGATATGGTCATCAACACATATCGGCAGTAAACCCCGATTCAAGTGTCTTCCCAACGCCAAAGGTGACCTTTGGGCTACCGTGGCATGGTCCTTGTTGAACTAAGCCATGAAATTTCTGGGAAGGAGACAAAAAGGCAGCTGCCTAGATATATGTGAGGTTGGCTGGACTAGAGATGCACGATCATCGCAGGGATAAGGTTTGGTGTTTCATTACTTCTGGGGATCCGGAATACTCGGGTACCATCACCACGTGTGGCCCGCCCTCTCTTTAACCGAGCTCCGAGTTTCCTGCGAGAAACTCCTCCTCTCCACTTGCAAGGCACCGTCGAGGCCACCTTCATCGTGCCCGTTGCTCCCATCAGCTCCAAAGCGACGGCCAACGCTACGCTCTTTCAGCGCATACAGGATACCCACGCTCTTTGTGATACAACAGATTGTGGTCGACAAAGTTTGAAAATAAGGCAAAGGTTGAACTTGACGCTTTTCTATTCTGAGAGGCAATTCGTATTGCGAATGATGCACAGTGGGATGGGAGGCGAAGATCGAGACGGCGGCATGGGCCAAGACTTACCTGACGAATTGCGCGATTAAGGTGCCATATATGGGATGAAAGCCGTTAGTTTTGGTATATTCCGAGGCCCCTTTGCTCCCGGTTGCTAAACGAGGTAACATTCTACCCTTTGTTTAATGGTGGAAACCTCAGGTTCCGTCTCATGACTGAAGACTACGGCCATAAGTGGGAGCATATAGGTCTCGGGGAACAAGAAAGGACAAAAGTAGTAAGAACTTGCAGCAAAGATCATCCTTGTAGATCAAATAAATGCCTCCCCTTCCGCAAGTGGCCTCCTGCCCCCCTTGTCCCCGCACAGTTACAAAGCTGCCATGGATTATTTGTCATGGCTTGGCATCGTCTGATTGATAAGGCGCAGGCTCCATCGGGCATAACGGTTGCATGAGAAAGCATACGGATGAAGCTTAATTAGTGGATTCCTTCATCCCTTCTAATGAACAGGTTCATCTACTCGACACCCCAGTGACATCCCTCGTAGCAAACAGAGTAGGTGGCGCGCGGGTAAAACGTCATGTAACGCAAAGGATCCAGATGATCAATAATGATTGGGGTTCGGCTCCGCGGGCCAAGTCAGATTAATTACTCAATCATGTTGGTTCGGAACCGCATCGGCCTTGAGAGGCGCATTGTCCAAAGATCCCGACACAGCGGTTCGATATATTAAGGTACCCGAACACCCAAACCAACAGCCTCTTTCTCTGCAGGCATCACATCTTCTCCGGTACCGGTCTCTGCAACTGCCATTCCTTTCTCAGATCACGGCTTCAATATGCGCTCCTTCTTGATCACTTCCACCCTCGCTGCGGGTGCTCTAGCAGCCCGTCCATTCCTCAACGAGCCCGATACCGGCCTCGAAGAGGTCATTGGAGACACTGCTCAGGGCACGCTACCCAAGTTGACCTCTATGGTCGGTCTGCCTGATTTCGACTGGGCGGCGAGGAACTATCTTCCGCTGCAGAACTATACCTACTACCGAAATGGTGCTGCCGGTGAATGGTCCTACCGAAACAACATGGAAGTGTTCAATCGATATACCTTCAACCCAAGTGTCATGAATGATGTGACCAACATTGAGGACTCCCTTCCGTAAGCTTCCAAGTAGCTCGTCAAGGCCATCTAAGCTCATTCCTTTGTCTAGTACCACGATCCTCGGCCACAACTTCTCA
Source organism: Fusarium protoensiforme (assembly GCA_011320165.1). Lineage (NCBI taxonomy): Eukaryota > Fungi > Ascomycota > Sordariomycetes > Hypocreales > Nectriaceae > Fusarium > Fusarium protoensiforme. The sequence goes on from JAANQP010000166.1 coordinate 50,065, forward strand.
GCTCCCTTCTACATTAGCCCCTGCGCCAGTGGCATCTACGGCCACCCCAACGCAGAGCTTAACTTTGTCAAGGGAGCTGCAGAGGGTAACATTCTTTACATCGTAGGAAAAATGACACACCGGCAAGCTCCACATTGCATGCTCACATGAAGCAGCCCTCCGGTTATGCCACCCTCTCGATCGAACAGATCCACGCCGCCAAGGCCAAGGGCCAGGTTGTCTTCCAGCAGGTGTGAATGCCCAACGGGTCACTTTCATGGTTCATTCGCTTATCCTACAGCTTTACCTGACTTCCAACGACACCGAGACCCAGGATCTCTTTGACCGAAGCAAGAAGGCTGGAGCTGATGCTCTCGTTTTCACTGTTGATGCTCCTACCTTCGGAAGCCGACAGCGTGCTGCTCGCCTTGATGTCAGCCTGTCGTAAGTTGACCTTTCTGCATTAATAAACCCTGCTGACTTGGCATCAAAGGTCCTCTACCTACCGTTACATCACCGTCAGTCCACCTTGGCAGTTTGTCTTATTGGTCTCAGTCGCTAACTTCCATATAGTGGGACTACTACAAGAAGCTCCAAACCATGACTGACCTTCCTATTATCGTCAAGGGTATTATGAGTGTCAGAGATGCCAAGCTCGCCGTGAAGCACAAGGTGCCTGCTATCGTCCTCTCCAACCACGGCGGCCGTCAGCTCGACGGTGCTCCCTCTGCTCTGGAGGTCGCCCTGGACATTTATAAGAAGGCACCTGAGGTCTTTGAAAAGACTGAGGTTTACGCCGATGGCGGTGTCCGGTACGGCACTGACGTGCTTAAGCTGCTGGCTCTCGGAGTCAAGGCTGTCGGTGTTGGCCGCCCCTTTATGTACTCCAATGTTTTCGGCCAGGAGGGCGTCGAGCGTACGATTGAGCTTCTGAAGAGGGAAATCGCTGTTGACGCAGCGAACCTCGGACTGGGTGACCTGAAGGAGATCGATGCCGACTATGTGAGTGTCTTCTTAGATGTGGCAGTTGCTGGGGCTGTTGGCTAACTTGGTAATAGGTCCGCTGGTCTGTTAACAGCTGGTCTGGATAAGGCTTAGTTGGGGTTTTTGTGATAGGACCTCGTGTCTCTTAAATGCTAAGCGAAGCATGAGACCAACCTCCTAAGATAGATGCAATGCTATCACCTTCAATTAAAATGAACTTGCTCCATTATATTCCGTGTTTAGCCTATGCATGCAGTAGCTAGCTGCCTTGACACGAAACATGGTCTCTTTTTCACAAGCTTTACTTTGGGTAGGTGCCATGGCCATTACAACGACTTTCAACTTCATTTAACTACCAAGCTTAAGTCTCCTTCCTCTCAATGGCATGAGTTCAGCGCTTCTATCTTTATTGTTCAACAAACACTTAGTTGTATCACAACACGCATGCAGGTTTGCCCTTTCTCCTAATATACCCAGATATTCTTCTATTCCTTGCCAAAGCATCGAACAATGCATCTCTCCCTATAACTATACTGGCAAATGATACGGCAACGACTGTTCCAAGCCGCATCAGTGATATTTTTACCTACGCGTCAAAAGGAATATGAAACTAGCATTGGGCAGGGGCAAATCACTTCAGGTGAGTTACTATAGAAATTAAAAAGGAAGAGCGAGAGTTTAGCATCTTTCATTAACTATCAAGCCTATAGCTTCGCGTCCAACAGTTCAAAAACAGCTTGGACTGTGATAGGTCTATGACAAAATTAGACTAAGGTCTTATGGTGGAAAAAACAACGGCCTCACCTGATCATCCCTTGATTTGCGAGGAGGGACTGTCATTTCGAATGGGATATACACGACTTTGTAACACTAACCGTTATGCCCCGTTCCAAGACGCGTCAAACAGACTCAATAGCCTCCAAGGCGAGCACTGAAAATCAGAAGAAAGGCAAGGGCGTTCGAGAGAAGGCGATGAGAAATGTTCTCATCATACGTTTGAGTCCACTCAAGAATGTTGGAGATAAAGAAGAGGAGAGGGACAAGTATACGCCAGCCAGGATGATCTTTTGCGCCCAATTTCTTTCGGGTTGGCGCTGTTGAGTCTTCTCCATGTCAAATTCTTGCATCGGGGGTTTGTGAGCTGGTTGTTGAGGTTAGGAAAGGGTGACCAGGTGCAAATAATAGCAGAAAGTCAATAGCAGCGCCAAAGAAAGAGACATTCCTCTATTTGTATCTTGAATAGTATTGAAAATTGGCTGTGTCGAGCCGTGTTATCTGGTGCCGAGTATCCGAATAGCGCAACATTCAGTCTCATCTAGGTTAGAAGGTGATGCTAGGCCACCCATATCGCTGAACGTTGCAGGAATAGGTAGGCCTAGATCCTGAAAGCAGACTTTCACAACCAACAAGCAATCCTCTGGTGCCAGCAGGGCCTACTGCGCCTTGTCAATTGCTGCTGCCTGTGGCCTCGGTATTTCGGCGACAAAATTGCCATGATCAATCAAGCTTTCAACTGCACATTGCGTCATCCCAAATGCGAGCTCCATCAACAAGGATCGACATCTTGCTGTAAGACACTCGATAGGCCATATACACCATTGATCAACTTGGGGAGCATATCACACCCAACAAAGTGCGGTATGTGATAGTGTCACAAAAGCACTAAACCAAACAGGAGAACAAGTATCAAACTATAATATTCGTAATTCGTAAGATCATATATAATCCTCCATCCCATCTAGCCAAAGCTCCAATGTTCTGGATAACGTGTCCCTTGCCGATCAAATGTGATGATCTCTATGTTTGTCTTTATGTTCTCTCCGGTGCCAAATGATGGTATTCAGTTGGCTCCTGGGGGTGTTTAGGATAAGTCTCAATAGGCCCAGACTCAACGTTGATACCAATCCGATTATATCGGCGTTGGCGAAAGGTCATTATAGCGTGGAAAATGAGGAAAATGCAGGAAAAGATACTGTTGTTGGTTAGTCTCACCACAAACCACGACGGTCCACATTGCCTGAAAAACTCACAACTCGATGCCACCCAGTCCAGCAATGGCAGCAAAAAGATATCCAGAGAACTTGGTAGCGTCTTTGAATGCGTCAGGGCAGTCCTGTTTGCGACAGATATCATTGCTCGCGGTCCATAGAAAGGCTGTCTGGCTGGCAAGTACCGCCACGGAGATGATCCAAAAGACCAGAAGGAAAATGTCGAGCGACAGGCCAGCCCAGTAGTTGTACAGATGGGCTAAAGAAATATGGGCCATGATCATCCAGAGGGAAATAGCCAGGGTGGCAGAACTCTGTTTCACAGGTCAGGCATATACTTTGGAAGTTGAAGTTCCTGATGGAGTTCTTGTAGTAGGAAGTTGCAGTGAAAACGTACAGTGAAAAGCATGAGGCCATTTCCGGCGAAGATACCGGCGCTAACAGTGAACGATACGATGATGATGATGATGACGCTCAAGATGGCCTGGAAGATGCGAAGCACTGTTGACCCAGTGGGGTAATCAAGTACATCTGGACGACGCTGGGCCATTTTGAACGGTGTCAGCCCTACAGATATGCTCTGCGTGGTTGTAGTGAATGCTTTGTCTTGAAAGACGACACCTTTGGAGCTCGAGAGCTGCTTTGAGGGCCTGAAATGAACCGAGACAACGCGAGGAGGATGAGGGATCGAAATACAGAAAGGAAAATGGGAGCACAGGAGTGCTTAAATCCTACGAGATCCTACAGTTGTCGCCTACAACAATCCAAGATGACAATACGCGCAGAGCATGCCCTCTTCGGGTAGCGAAGGACCACATTTGTCTTACGCGATGCTGCCAGGGGGCTATGCTGCTTGACTGCGCAGTCACGGCTGTGGCTGAGGCTGGGCAGCTATGGTGGGCCTTTTTTGGCCAGCTCTAGGAAGATGAGAGTCATGTCAAGCTATGAAAAGGGTGACTGCAAAACGTATGGAGCTCTTGCGGAAATATCAGCGACTATGCAAGGTCTTCCTACAACAAAGAGTCTGGATTGATCATCATTGCGGCCTCGTCCACCGCATCATGACCAACTTGAGAGTCCTGAATGGCAAGGGATCCTTGTTCAAGGTGAGCTCTAAGCGGTGCGGCGGAGCACAACAGCCCAGCAATTTTGCCGAGGCAAATATAGCTAGCGAATCAGATTCGAAATCATTGTCGCTCGTGTCATTGCACCAATGGTATGAGGGTGAGCTGGCAAGGGTCTTGCTGATTGGATTTGCTCCGAAACGCGTGGCTGACACTTCATCTCAACAGATCCCCAGCTCAGCCCTACTCGAACCTCCAGCTCCACCTTGACAAGGTTAATAATGTTGCCTAAGACGGCATCTCTGTGTTTTCGTGGTCAGGATTATCTATCCTGACAGGTTCGAATCGGCTAAGATTAGGCGGTGAGAACGGGGAGTCATGCCTGATGAGGGAGGCAAACCATCGTGGCAGGATCGTTGTATATGCTCCTGAGAAGCACCACAACACAGCTTGAACTTGAAGTAATCCAGTCGAAGAACTGTTCAATGAGACTCATGGTTCATGGAAGCCGTATCTAATAATGTCAGGCTGTCTGGGTTGAGCAGTTGTTGACAGATTTGCACGCGTCACCCCGCTACCCTGAACCCAAGCCGCGACAATTCTCAGGACTCCATCTTTATTTACTTTTGATTGCTCATGTTGTTATCCCTTTATCCTTTTTTTACCTATTTCTTGTTTTAGTTGTATGTAGAAACTCCTTCAGGCTCCATGTGAGGGTAATGACTCTTCTCCTTCAGTGGTAATCAGCAATCCCCGATAACATAATTATCGCTTAAAACTTATGAACACGGGTATATATTAGCATAAAGGTATAAGTGGGAAAGGCATAAGTTGGCTGACCTTAACCATGCTGAGCCTCTAATCACATTTGACACGGCTAAATCCTTTCTTGCTTCGTGCTAGGAGGATTTACCCGCGAGGTTGCTTTCGCACTGGGGTTGTAATTTCTCACACAATCGTCCGCCAAAGTGCCTCCGTTCGTCATTATGGATCGGCATTGCGTGCTGAATTAATCCAGGGGCCAAGGCAAGCATTGAAAAGCAACAAAGCTGCACAACTGAGCCAAGACTGAATGTCGCTCTTCAAATAGCCTTTGCCAAGCTGCCAGGGCAAGCCACAAAACATGGCAACCATGCCGATCGAGAAAGCGCCGCACCATGCACTCACAACTGGCGAATCGGAGAAAAGAGCAGCTCACACCGTTCCGTCCCCTCAAGAGCTGCCGCCCGCCGACACACCACGGCAGAAATGGTATCAATGGTTCTCTCCCAGCGACACTCCCGAGGAGCGGCGACTGATCATGAAACTCGATGGCCTCATCATGGTATTCGTTTTTCTTGCGTATTGGGCCAAGGTTCTTGATTCCTCAGCGACGAGTGCGGCATATGTGAGTGGGATGAAGGAGGATTTGAAGCTTTATGGTAACGAATTGAATTACCTGAACACGACGTACATGTAAGACGGTGATCATCGTCCCTTGGCTTTCGCCATGCTAACTGATAGCTCACAGGGTTGGTTTTATCACGCTTCAGATTCCCCTCACGGTTTTGGTATGACTGGCAACACATATGTGAATGATGATTCTCACACAACTTGCAGATGACGCGCTTCTCGGCTACCTACTTTATCCCTGGCGCAGACCTCATCTGGGGTGTCCTCACTCTCGTACAATACAAGGTCACCAACGTGCAACAACTCTACGTAATTCGATTCTTTGTGGGTGCTGCAGGCAGCCTATTCTTTCCTGCCGTTCAATGGTACCTAGGATGCTGGTATAAGCGATCGGAGCTGAGCCGTCGAGGAGCTCTGTTCTTCATCGCTAGCCAAGTGGGAAGCATGAGCTCGGGATACATTCAGAGCGGTGCCTATTCAAGCTTGAATGGAAGGCATGGCATTGAGGGTTGGCGATGGCTCTACATCATCTGTGGGTTGACCGAAAAGTTGGTTTGCGTCTAGAAGGCTAATTTCGTTCAGGCTTTGCGTGCACTATCCCAATCGCCGTCCTCGGCTTTGTCGCACTCCCCAGCCACCCGAATAAGTGCAAACCAGGAATCTTGACAGATCGCGAGATTCAGTTGGCCCGCGAGCGCATGGCCTCGGAGCACAGAGAGCCTCCGAAACCTCTCACCATCCCGGTCATCCGCAACGTCTTGTCTGGGTGGCACTTCTGGGTGCTTGTTTCCTTTGCATTTTTCTTCTCCCAAGCCGACGGCGTGTCGACTCAAAGTGGACTGGCACTCTGGCTGAAAGCAGAAGGCTACGGCGTTGAGTCAATCAACACCATCACGACGGTTTCGCCGGCTGTTACCATCGTCTCATCCGTTATCTGTGGCATTCTTTCTGATGCCTATGATGCCAAAGTTTCACTTATTGCTGGTACTGCGTTCCTCAATATCTTTGCCAGCATCGTTCTTGCGATTTGGCATGTTCCCACCGGGCTGAAGTTCTTTGCCTTCTTCCTTGCAGGATCAGCAGACGGCATTGCTGCTGTGATATATGCATGGGCTAATGAGATATGCGCGGGTAATGCCGAAGAACGTGCCATCGTCATCAGCAGCATGAATACTGTTGGAAACACATTTGGAGCCTGGTTGCCACTGTTGTAAGTCATCATCCACCTCTGTTCGTCTCAGGACGTTACTAATTCTCAATAGTGTTTGGAAGACAGTCGATGCACCGCGATATCTCATCGGATATAATTGGACCATTGCGCTCGATGTGTGTATGGTGGCTATGCTGTTCGTTTTGAGGTCCTTCTGGAACCGCGAACGCAAGACTCTGTCGACAGCCTAGTTCATCTGGGAAATGCAAAAGTCACCCGGTAGACATGCAAATTGACGATTGAAGGACTTACAGAAACACTTGGGCTGCCTGTGAGGCCCGATTTGAACTGGAGCAGTTGTCTGTCTTGAGTTCGGGAAGGAAAGTCAGGGGTGTTGAGATCATGAGGGAACTTTGAATGAGAGTTTGGCAATGGCCGCTAGAATAGACTGCTCAATATATGATCTGAGAAAATTTGACCTCATTCATTGCGCAATGAGAGTATCCTATGAAATGGCCCTCTGTGTTGAATAGTGAGAGAGTGGAAACATTGCTTGATACCAATCGAGAGAGTGGCTAGAAGAAAGCTGCTCAAAGGTACACGTCCTGCTGGGTTATTTGACGATGAATCAAACAGATACAACCTTAATTACCCACTTTAGTTATGATCGCTTACAGTAAAATGCCTCACATGAGCGTTTTCCGCATATCGCTATCGCGCTCCTGCTAGAAGGTAGTTACTCGAGGGTACTTCCTTTCTCCCCTGATACGGCCTGGGACTATTCTCTGTCAAGATATGCAAAGATCTCATCACACTGCTTTGACAAAAGACATGATCAAGTCTTCAAAATTCTCAGCTTATTGTTATCTTCACGCCTGCAGCAACCGACATGCTCGAACCCATCTGTCACGTGCTATCCGTAAGCAGAGAGGGGAAGGACGTTACTCACGCACTACCCTCTCCTGGAACAACGATACACCTTTCATATTCCACCCAAAGCTCACAGCTCACGAAACCATGGAAGCCAGTCTTTTACCCATCAATGATCAGATTTTGAGATTCCGGGAAGCCTTGGAACGCAACAAGACACTTACGACTGTCCTTTCACGCGCCGCTTCCATGAAACTTCCCGGATGGTACCTCGCCGCTGGTGCCCTCACACAGACTGTCTGGAACGTCATGACGAATCGAGACCCCGAAAATGGCATTGATGACTATGACTTGATCTACTTCGACCCATCCGATCTGTCATGGGAGGCCGAGAACACCATCATCAAGGCTGGCGAGGAGCTATTCACCGACATTCCAGTCGAGGTTGAAATCCGCAATCAAGCCCGAGTGCATCTCTGGTACGAAAAGAAGTTTGGTGCACCATGCCCACAGCACAAATCCTCCGAGGCTTCAATTAGCACATGGGGCACCAACTCGGCGCTTATTGCCGTGCGGCTGAGGGATGATGGAGAGTGGGACATTTTCGCGCCGTGGGGGTTTTCAGACATGTTCAACCTCATCGTGCGACCAAACCAGCAGATAATGACAGAAGAGGTATACGAAAAGAAGGTGGCGCGCTGGAAAAAGTTCTGGCCAGAGTTGACCGTCATTCCGTGGAACGATCGCAAGACTTGACGTGGTCAACGATTTTTAGGTATCCTAGGAAACATAGAGAAAGAGTTTCTAGGGAGAGGATGATTCAAGAACTAGAATATGTTTGCTTCTGCAAAGCGCTTGGGAGCGTGATGATGGTATCCAACCCTCGACTTCCTCAGGCTGAGAAAACACATCCTGTTCAGTTTGATTTTGCGCAAGAAGTAGATAAGCTTGAGAGTAAAGAGCATCCAGAAACTAGAAGGATCTAACTAGAACAGGAAAATAGCAAAGAGATACAATCAAGGTTCCAATAACCCTCTTTATTTCCACACGACTACTATTCTAGCACCTCAGAAACGGGGCATAGATATTATTTAGGTCTAGTAATCAATAGAAATGGGACATCATTGTGGGAAATAAATTACACAAAATTGCAACGGATAGATGTTAGGAGAGCGGATCTATTTCTGGTTCACTACAGACGACTATGTACTAATTTTGTGAGACCAGCTGCCTTTGTCTGATCCAATGTTCATCATCTGGAAACTGGCAGTTCTTCCAAGACAGAGCAAGCTATTAGAACCCAGCTTGCATCTCAAAACACACCAAGCATCCAACGGCTCTATATCAGCTTTAAGCGCCGTTACCGTTGTAGGCAACAAGGTTGGGGCTGCCATTGAGAGTACCGGTGACACGTCCAGAAGTGCCGAGGGCCTTGATTCGGTTGGTGACCGCAGCGGGGGTGCTAAGGCCCTCAAGAACCTGAAGGTAAAGAGCGAGACCAGCAACGTGGGGGGCGGCCATCGAAGTACCGTCCAGGCTGCGAGTGGCAGTGTTGGAACCAATGAAAGAAGACAGGACGTTGACACCAGGGGCCAGGATATCAACCAGGGGGCCTTTTTCGGTAAATTAGCAGGTATTCAAGCAGGGAAAATTGGAAAAGAGCACAAACCGTAGTTGGTGAAGGAAGCAGGGCGCCAGCTAGAGTCAATAGCACCAACGGTCAGGGCGTTGGGAGCGTTGGCGGGAGACTGGCTAGAGACAGGGAGAGGGTTGCCGTTTCGATCACCATTGCCGGCAGCAGCAACAGAGAGAACACCCGAGTTGTAAGCAGCGTTGATGGCGGAAATCCAAGTCTGCGAGGACTGGCCACCTAGTTGGTTATTAGCATTGATGTCAATTACCGTGATGAGGGGTGCAGGCGCATACCGAGAGACAGGTTAATGACAGAGCGGCCCTGGCGTCCCTTGGAGGTGATATCGTTCACAGCCCAGTTGAAGCCAGAGAGAATGGTAGAGGTGGTTCCCTCGTTGCCCTGGAAGACCTTGACAGAGATAATGTTGGCCTGGGGAGAATGTGAGTCATGTAACTATGGATAAGATACAAGGGGAGCTTACCTGCTTGGCAACACCATAGGTTGAGCCGGCAATGGTACCAGCGACATGGGTGCCGTGGCCAAGGGTATCGGTGTGAGCGCCGGAGAAGGCGTTGAAACCAAGAGAAGCGCGGTTGCCGAACTGGGAGTGCGCAACCTGGACTCCACTGTCCACAACGTAGGCGTAAGAGCCAGAACCAGCCGAGGTGTCATAGATGTAGCTGGTTGAGCCAGAGGTGCGGTGAGAGATCGTACCAAGACCCCATGTGGCACCAGTCTGGGTGGTGAGGGCACGGTCAGACAGCTCACTAGGCTCAACGTCCCAGAGATAGACCTCATAGTCAGGCTCGACAAAGGCAACCTGATTTTGTTAGCTTGAGGTGATGATGTCATGCGTAGTTATGAGATGTACCTCAGGGCTGTTCTTGATCTTTTCAATGGTCTCGTCGTCAAACTCGCCAGCATAGGCGTTCCAGTCGCTGATGTTGTAGGTTTCCTCAACGCCAACAGTGTCACGCTTGGACAGGCTGCGGCGGTGGACATCTCCGACCCAGTTAAGATGAGCAGAAATCTTGCTGTCCGTAGCCTCAGGCTTGAGAGTGATGATGTACTTGTTGGGAACGGCGGCTTCCTCGCGTCTAACTGGACCATCAACAGGTGCAGCTAGGGCAGCGGGGAGCAGAGCTCCGAGGAAAAGCGCAAGACGACGAAGGCTGGCCATGATGAAGATTGAAGAGCAGAGAGGATGATGATGCGATTGACTGAGAGCCTGGAGAGGATTGAATCAAGAAAACTGGGTGTTTACCACCATATTTATACTTGCTAGTTCAACGTTTTCTGCCGCTTAAGGAACGTCGTAAGACTAAATTCATCCGTATCTTTAGCAATATCTTGCGTGATGGTGCAAAGCCTTGCAGCTTGTTATCCCGCCTCACTCAGCTTCCTAAACGGTGTATGGCCGGGATAACCAAGTAGGGAAGGTAATAGTGCAGGACAGAATCATCACAGTAGTAACTGCCAAGAGATGGTGAAATCGTGGCCGGCGTTCCATCCTGTTACATAGGTCTAATCCATGAAAGCATGCCGGGGCTTTTGTCGAGTCACATTTTCTCGGCTCAATGTCCCTTTTCCACCAGTTATGGCTTATCAAATCGCTGGTCACGGGGGAACGAATAGTAAATCAAGAAAACAAAGGCAAAGGAAAAAGTTCCTTGGTCGGCGGACTCCTCCGTCACTACCGGGAAAATGCCCTTAATGCCTATGTTAATACTAAAGCCCCGCGAGTCAAAGTCAAAGGCCAAGCGATATGGTTCCTTTCCCTCCATATTAAGCTCCTTCTCGTTTCGACTAGCGAACACGGGAAGCCCCGCCCCTTGGCCCTTTTGTTCACGCCTAGAACGGAGGATTATTCGCAAGGGGAAAAGCCGCCGATCACCTCAACGGAAGGGTCCCATTCTGGGAAAAGCCATTGTCGATCTGGCAAGTGGGTGATCAGTCGCATGATTGCCGAAAGATTTCACCTACCGATTAGTTGATCTAATAAAGAACACCTATCTCGAGCGTTATCGCGTGCTTCGGGCGCATTGTCCATATCGGGGCTGCCCACTATACTTGGGTATCCTTGCTTAAACGAATTCACATGCAAGGCGCTTTTAACTTTCCACTGAGGCTCGGTTTCGTTTTCTTGTATGTAGGCATACGACTTGGCCTGCCGTCTTGGGTCACGTCGACGTCGGCTATTGCAAGCAGCTATCCCTTGACCCGCACATCTTGGTACCGAGCTGGATACTGCCAAGGGATGCCATGACGCCGGCGCTTAGGCTATTGGGTAGCTCTGGCGCTAAGCTTACAAATACTACGCAGAACCTTGATGTCTGCCACATCGTTTTGGTTGATGAGTCCCCCGCGCCATTGCTTGGGAGAAAGGGGGCGGCGGATGTCCCCGAAGAGTCGCCATCTGCTTTGCGTGTGTTCAAAGTGCAACCTGGCATTGTACATTCTGCCAACTCTGCTGCTGAGTTCTTGCTTCTGGAAATTTCTTCATGGGCTGGGTCGACATCAGTGGTGAAGTCCTTGAAAAGATTGAATGTACACCCACAACGGCACAGTCGCAACTTCCGGGTTAGCAGACTACATAACGTGCTCTTACCGTACCCAGGAACTACTGTAACTAACCTTAAATTTAAAGTGAAAACGGCGGGCGTCATCATCACGTGGATACTCTAGAATAGGAAAAGATCCTAAATGATAAAACTATAACTTAACCTATACGAATGAATACATATCTCGCTGACGCCTCGCTTCTTTGCAGTTGCTCCCTCGAATACAATGGCTCATTTCAATTATCTAGATTGTTGATTGCGCTAACTCGCTCGTGAGCTTGTCACTTTTTTAGCCCTCTATTCGTCAATGTTTCGCCTCGTAGTTCCCTTTACTCACAGCAGGTAAATGTTTATGTCACCTCGAGTCTGCCAACTTTCTTGAAACTTGAGAATCCGCCGATATTTTCGTATAGTGGCAAGCTGCCGAGTGGCAACAATCTTTACCACAAGTGGCATCTTTCAGCATTCTAAAGCAGCAGCTAGAATTTGCTCACGTATATTTTCAGTGTAATCCTTCGCACACGGAGGACTATATGCTTCCAAAGTTTCTGACTAAAGACTTTGACTTCTGGGCGATTAAGCGTTACCATTAGCAGGGTCGTTTACCAAGCCGTCTTCCTTGAACTTGTATCTTTCCTCCAAATCCCAGTACTTGTTGAAACCGACACCTTCACAAACCTCGCTATAGGAAAGAATCAAGGGCGGTTTTCCGACAGTCATGCTCTTCTTCAGATCCTCCAATGTTTCGCGAATACTCTTGAGCTTGGCAGCAACGAGAGTCCATGGGTAGGCGACAGCGCAGAAACCCAGTTCAGCAAGATCCTTTGCTGACAGATTCTCGGTCTTGCCACCTTCGATAACTGGAGTAAGGAAGTCAGATATAAAATATGGCTTTGGAAACCGATTTAGATAACCACTCACTGTTCGCAAAGGTAGGAATGCCAACTTCCTCAACGCAACGACGCATGGATTCGCGATCGGGGAGAGCTTCAACGAACACGGCATCAACGCCGATCCGCTTGAACTCCTTGGCACGACTAAGAGCCTCCTCCCATCCATGAATCAAGGCATCTGTTCGCGCAAGAACAAAGATATCCTTGCCTTGGTCACGGGCATCGCAAGCTGCTTGAATGCGAGCATATGCCTCACCTCGAGACACAACGGACTTTCCCTTGGTGTGGCCGCAACCTGGATAAGTCAGTTTTAGGAAAGTGAATCGGAGTCAAGCAATGTGTTAAACACTTACGCTTTGGCCACGTCTGATCCTCAATCATGACTCCAGCGGCGCCGGCAAGCGCGTAGCTCTCCACAGTCCTCTTGACGTTAAGTGGGCTGCCGTAACCGGTGTCTCCATCGGCCATGACAGGAACAGAAACCTGTCGGACAGCCTCCTGGATCTTGTCGCACATCTCCGCCATCGCGATGTAGCCAGTGTCAGGAAGACCGTAGGCGCTCGACACGGGATATCCGGCGAGGAACACCATCGGGAAACCTGCCTCCTCAACCAAGCGCGAGGAGAGACCATCGTAACTGCAGCAGTGGGCGAGAATCTTGGTCGGATCTCGGTGGGCTTCAAGCATCATGGTGCGAAGCGCCGATGCCTGGATGGACGGAATCTTGCCTCGGACATTCTTCAACGTACCAGAAACATCCTCAATTTGGCCAGGCTTGCCAGACTTCTCCAGAGTTGGAGCGGAGAACTGGAAGGGGTAGGGGGTAGTGTTGACGATGGACTTGGACATTGTGGCTTTGAGTGATGATTTAGGTCGATTGATGGTTTGATGTTGAACTGGTTGATGACAAGAAACCTGAAAATGATGCTTAAGAGCAGGTTATATAGCTGAAGTTTGATAGAACCTACAAAGGTGCCTCTTCCGTGATACTTCGGATAACGATGGAGCTCTCGGATAGTCCTGGAAAGTGCCGGATAACGACGCGCTCGGGAATGACGCCGCCGCTCGGAGATGCGGAGCCATCCTCCCTCAGCAAATTCTGGGGTATGCGGGGTCCCCGCGTTTAGCAAGGATGGGCCGAGATGAGATCAAGGGGCTCGAGCCATGAACCATCTTCGGAGACTGACGGCATCTATCAGCAGTAAAATCGAAACACCCAAACGCATCAGTAGACCTCATATCTACTAAAACCCGCCCTGATCCTCCTCAGCATCCATCTTGCAATCCCATCATCACCTAGTCTGAAAACCCCTTCTTCTTTTCACCTGTCTGCTATTCTAAGCAGTCCACTACCACAATGGGCCAGCTATCTGTTGACCGAAAGATGTCTCTGAACGCAGAGGAACTTGAACATGGAGGGCACGAAGAGCAACCTCATGTTGAAGTTCCAGAGGAAGCGAACGCGAGAATTCGGCGAACTGTAAGTTACAACGATTCACAGGAGCTACACTATGCTAACTCTACACGCAGTTCGACCGCCGCCTCCTTCCCATCGTTTGCTGTCTATACGTCTTGTCCTACCTCGATCGAGGAAATATCGGAAACGCTAAAGCCGCTGGTGCCAAGGAGGACCTTGGACTCAGTGACTCAGATTGGTCCTGGGTTCTCAACGCGTTTTACATCTGCTATGTCGCGTTCGAGTGGACAAACCTGTTCTGGAAGATCTTGCCTGCTAGCAAATACGTCGCTGTGCTCTGTGTTCTGTGAGTAAAGCTCCTTTCTCAGTCTGGTTCGGCAACAGGTCTTAGGATACTGACCATTCACCTCCCAGTTGGGGAACTGCTGCCATGTGCTCTGGCGCTTCCCAGAACCTTGGAGGCCTCATCGCTACTCGCGCCCTCCTTGGCATCTTTGAGGCAGCGTTCGGTGCTGGTGCCCCCTATTTCCTGTCATTATTCTACAAGCGCAAGGAACTTGGTTTTCGCGTTTCTCTGCTTCTGGGGATGTCACCTTTGGCCAACTGCTTTGCATCTGCCTTGGCCTACGGAATTACCCACATCAACGGTTCTTTGGAGCCTTGGAGGTACCTCTTCATTATCGGTATGCTCGCAATAATCTCGCTTCAAGCTGCCCCGCTAACTTGCATGTTCCAGAGGGTGCACCTACTGTTCTCTTCTCTGTAGTCACTTGGTTCTTCTTGGCAGACTCCCCCGCCAAGGCAAAATACCTGTCCGAGCAAGATGCCACCTATGCCGTCGAACGCCTCCAGGTCCGAGATCGAACGAAGAAGACTGGTGTTCGCTGGGACCAGATTTTCGCTGGCCTGACTGACTACCAGAACTATGTCCACACCATCATCCATTTCTGCTGCAACTACTCTTTTGCGGGTCTCTCCAACTTTCTTCCCACCATCGTTCGCGACATGGGTTACTCTTCCGTTACGGCGCAGGGTCTTACAGCGCCTCCTTACTTCTTGGCTTTCCTCTGCTGCGTTGCCGCTGCTCTTGTTAGCGACAAGTTTGGCAAGAGAGGATTCATCGTGAGCGGGAGTTCCCTCGTTGGCTTCGCTGGTTATCTCATCCTGGTTCTTGTTCAGGACGAGTCCAAGAAAGCTGCCCGCTATGCCGGCGTTTTTCTTGCTTCCTGTGGTGTGTTTCCTGCACTTTGCATCAACATCACCTGGCTGCTGAACAACCAAGGAGGTGACTCAAAGAAGGGAGCTGGACTTGCAATCCTGGCCACATTTGGCCAGTGCTCTTCTTTTGTCAGCAGCGTTGTTTTCCCCAGCACAGACGGGTAAGCCCCCTCCTTATCTCTATCTTGTTCTTATCAAGAATACCTTGCTAACGATGCGTGTCATTTCTAGGCCTCTCTACACTCGCGGCACGGCCATCGGCTGTGGTCTCACCGGTGTTATTAGTATCTTGTCACTTGGCCTGCACTTTACTTTGGAGCGCGAGAACAACAGACGTGACCGCGAGTATGGACCCGCCGACGCGAATGTTGCTGTTGATGTGACGGAGCTCGGTGACAAGAACAAGAACTTCCGCTATCTGACTTAGGTGTAGGCAGATGCGTCTGGTTAGTCCGGGAGATGCAGTCTGGCACGTTTTGGATGTTCTCCTTCCTAGGTAGTTTGGCACTAGTTTCTTACTGTACACATGTGGTTTTATATATTCGACAAGGTAGTCTGTTATATCAGAGGATATTTCGCTGTACCTCTTAGCAAAGTTTGTGCTCTGTTCTGTGAGGTCTGTCTTCCGTATTCCCGAGTGGCTTTTTTCCTAGCACCGAGGCCATACTAAAAACCATCTGCTTTTTGGCCTCTGATCATGCATTCTTGTCCCGTATCATGCTCGCAGACCGTCCAGTTCCCGAGCCTGTGCATTCTGATCGTGCTAGAGCCAAGCCTCACCCCAGAGCATCTCCACACACACACCTGCTCTACCCCGCGCGAATAGACGCTGATCTGAAGAGACGCCAGTAATCCAGCCACTCATGTTTGCGGTATTAAGCCAGTTTTGATCATCATTGCGCTAGCCCAAAGCTGGTGCTCGGCAGAGTTTCGTTTGGAGGTGACATACGTAAGGGTGAGAAGCATTTAAATCCGTCACCATCCGCCACTTTCCGATTCTTGACCAGCCGAGGGCCTCATTCAAGCGACTCCCTTGCATCTCTCTGCTCAGCTCAGGACCTGCCCATTCTCTCCGCTTTGAATGGATAACGACGCCCAACCCCAGCCCACTTTGCCTCGCGTCGATGGGTCCACTCGCGGACGACGCGTGCGGGACTTCCGCCGGGGCTATCAAGCATGCGAACTATGCCGAAGGAAGAAGATTCGTTGTGTCGTTGATACGCCCGGCGCCTCTTGCTTGAGGTGCCAAAGAGAGCTGAAGGAATGCATCTTCAGCCACGAACGTTCACATCGAAAACAGGACGCGGCCGGGAGGAGAGGTTCATCAAAAGAAGGTATGATCATGAATCGCTATCGGTCAAGTACATGGCGGATACTGACACTTCAACAGAAGACGGCTCTACACAGGAGAGCACATCCCCTGCTCGAGCGTCGACTTTCCCTCGCGAGGTACCTGATACATTCACCGAACAGCCTTCGGAGCTCCTCAACGATACCAGCGATGTTGTTCTTCCCGCACAGGATTATCAAGATCTTCCATTAGCAGTGGGCAACATCCTGGCCCAAGACCTCCCTCAATCACGTCAAGAGGGCGCTGGCACATCTCCCTCTCTTGACTCGACGGGACCCACCGGAGATCTAACTGACAGTGTTATGAGAACATTGGTGTCTAATGGAAAAGACGCCCTCCGGCTATTGTTCCAAGCTGCCATCGAACATGTCAAACAAGACGGAACCACGCCCAGCAATCCACCGTCGGTTTCACGACACCCGCTACATTCAGGTGCCGAGATAGTGACTCCTCAGACAACTGCATCTATGAGAACCTCGAGACCGATCTACCTCTCCCCAGCATCCCCTGATGCGTTGACAGTTTGGCGAGCTTTCCGTTTCGTCAAGATGGGATGGTTCACGGCTGAAGAGGCAGTCACCTACATGGAGTTGTAAGTTGTGACTCTCAAGACAGACGCATTGGTGGCTAATCATGGTGGATCGTGTCCCCATCAACAGATTTCAACATAACCTAGCACCCCTTTCCTTAGTATCCAAAGGGCTTGACTTGAGTCAAGACCAGCACTACAAGATAATCACTCAAGAGCCTCTACTATGTTGTGTATTACTCATGATTTCCTCCCGATATCACATCCTACAGGGCGCTAGTGGGCTTACTAGAAGCACCCTCGTGCACCACCGGCTCTGGGAGCACTGTCAACACCTTGTGATGAGAATCATCTTTGGCCAAGAAAAGCGTTCCAAGGCCAAGACAAGGACGCGAGGATCAATCGAGGCTTTGCTGCTCATCATTGAATGGCACCCGCAAGCAATTCACTTGCCGCCTGCTGCGGATGGCTGGGACTCCTCCCTTCTCCTCTCGATTCCAGATCCTCGAGATGATCAGTTCGGGAATCAGGCAGACGTCACTGATGACAACGACGCTCTATGGCTTCGTGATGTTATCCTACCTGCAAAGACCTCGGACCGTATGTCTTGGATGCTTCTAGGATGCGCACAATCCTTGGCCCTTGAGTTGGGGGTTTGCGATACGGGTGACACTGGATCCGTCCAGCCCCCAGGCCTTCAAGCCCAGCAGACACGTCTGCGCGATCTTCTTTACATCTTTTTGGAACAACAATCTAGTAGGCTGGGGTGTCCTTCTATGATGCCTACCTCTATCTCCCGCTTCATGTCGGAGCGCTCACAGGGCGAGCAAGATGACTCGCCCAGCGTGAATGCCTGGCTCAACCTTACCAGCCTCTCGAGAACCATCATTGACGTACTCTGTCCGTCAGCAACGGCCATTCGGGAAATATTGAGCAGCGGCAGATACGTAAACATCATCAAGCACTTCCAACAACAGTTGGTGGCATGGAAAGCAACTCACCTTTGCCGGGAAAGTAGGTGTTCCCCTCTCTGTCTCGCCAGGCACGACTGACTTTGATCGTCAAGCTTTATCAGCGCATGCCTACGAGGACCTCTCTATCGAGTTCAACTATCACCGCGCCTTCATGAACTCACTGGGGATACAAGCCGTCGTTGATCGCGTCCTCGGCGGAAGACCTCCTAGTTCCATCAATACCGATATCTTTCAATCGTCTATCACGGCTACCGACTATTCCTTCATCAGAGAAGTCATTGATGGCTCTTGCCAGGCTCTCGAGTCAATCAACAGGCTTTCCGAGGCTGGTACACTGCGATACTGCCCTGTCAGAGTCTTTCTACGCATTATTATGGCTTCTATCTTTTTATTGAAGGCTCTTAGCCTGGGAAGCCGCACTACGGACTTGGAGGCTTCCCTGAACGTTTTGGAGAGGAGTATTGAGGCACTAAAAGCCAGTAACCTAGACGAGATGCACCTGGCCTCCCGCTACGGAGAGTTACTAGAGATACATCTGGAGAAATTCAAGCAGGGCATGGTCCCAACATCGATCCCAAGAGGCATCCCTCTGGTTGATGAAAGCACTCAGTGGGCTTTCGACAGTGGTGTTCCGCAAGGAGAGAGTTTGGGGGATGTGCCAATGCCAGCCGTCGACGACTGGTTGGCGCTTCCTTTTGATCCAAGCATTGCGCCATTTGGGTTTTCTAACGATGCACCTGAACTTGCCGAACAGGAGGACAGGTCTTGGGATTTTCTATGGAGCCTGCCAAATGTGTGATTCCAGTTTCAGTCGGATTGCTCTCGACAGGGATTCACTGGTGCTATGTTCTAATATTCTTGTACAACGACCAGTTTGGACCATCTTGAGTGAGAAGTCATATAATGTTTACGTCAAATGAATGAGAGACTTTGAGTCTGGTGACTGACACATCATCCGCACTCTCAGCTGATGACATCAACTGTTCCACGCCCAGCACAATGGCGGGCCACAGCGATGTGCTACAGGATGAAGATTTCACTACAGTGTGATGAATTGTGACACAAGCCCAACTGACTGTGATGTTTGCGAATAGCAAGCGGTAAGTAGGCGGACAATAGAGGTGATTGATGCTCTATTTGGCCGAGTAGAGAAGGGAACAGTAAATCATAGCTAGCATCATACCTCCATCCAAAGTTAAGCATGAGTCGAGGCATAAAGCTTGGAGTATTAATCACAGTCTATATAAATCGGAGATTGAGTCATGCTTGATCTGCGGATGAGACGCTCATCGAACAAACCTGCCAAACAGGCGGGCAACAACGGTGCCCCATGGCTTCCCCACCGCCCAGCCGATTGTAATGACAATGATTGAGTCCCACAGCTCCTTTATATATAATACTCGCGTGGAGAGGCGTCACATTTCAAGTCACCGAACCCGATCAGACACACCAGTTTTCAGCGCCGACAACTTGTTGATATCGACTGACACACACACACACCTGCGCCTCGTGCTTCTAGACCTGCCAAGAAGTCACATCAAAATGAATGCGAAACTTCACCTTTTTCTCCTTTCCTGGCTTTTCGCCCTCATCGTAGCTGAACGTGTTTCCTACGATGGGTACAAAGCCTTTAGCATCGCAACTGACAAGAATGTCGACCAAATCAGAGATCAGCTCTCGTCCTTTGACTTTGTCTCTCTCGGGTGCGAGGAAGGCCACTCCGATCACCTGGACATCGCTATCCCTCCTCAAAACATCTCCGATTTCGAGGCCCTAGGTCTTCAGGCGACAGTGATCAGCGACGACCTGGGTGCTGATTTTGCCATCGAAGGCGCCTTTGAGCCATATATCAGCAGTACGTCAGCTCACACGCTCAAAATGACTGAGTGCTGATTCTTGGAAATTATAGATCAGGGTGCATCATTCAAGTCGGGAGAACTTATGACTCCCCTACCTGACCTCTCATGGTTCAACACCTACCACGACTATTCGGATCACCGCGGATTCTTCGAGGACCTCCATGCTGCATTCCCTACCAATTCGGAAATCTTCACCACCGGCACATCGTACCAAGGCCGAGATATATACGGTATTCACTTCTGGGGCAAGGGTGGCAAGGGGAAGAAGCCTGCCGTCTATTTCCATGCCACAGTCCATGCGCGAGAGTGGATTGCCGCTCCTGTAAGTGAAGTCTTTTTGGGTCATCATTCTTGGGTTGGATGACCAACGATGACACAGGTCCAAGAATACCTTGCATGGCAGCTCATCAGTGGGTATCTAAGTGACTATGACATTAGGGAAATTGTCGATAAATACGACTTCTACATGATC
Organism: Fusarium protoensiforme; assembly: GCA_011320165.1. Taxonomy (NCBI): domain Eukaryota; kingdom Fungi; phylum Ascomycota; class Sordariomycetes; order Hypocreales; family Nectriaceae; genus Fusarium; species Fusarium protoensiforme. The sequence continues at coordinate 70,399 of JAANQP010000166.1, forward strand.
CCTTTTGTCAACCCTGACGGTGAGCTTACAACCAACTAAGCTTCGCATGTGCTAACTCAAGCTTAGGGTTTGTCTATACCCAATCCAAAGATCGTCTATGGAGGAAGAACCGTCAGCCTCGCAAGGGAACCTCGTGTTTGGGGACGGACGGAAACCGGAACTGGCCCTACAAGTGGGAGGTCGAGGGCGGCGCGTCTACCGAGCCATGCTCAGAGATCTACAAGGGCAAGTCACCAGGAGACACGCCTGAGATCAGTTCCATTGTCGCCTTCACCGAGAATCTGACCCAGTCTAACGGCATCAAGCTCTTCATCGACTTTCACAGTTATGGCCAGTATATCCTCCTGCCATATGGCTACGACTGTGATACTGTGGCCGGGAACAACAAGACACAGATGAAGCTGGCTGGTGAGATGGCGCACCGGATTTTCAAGGTCAACGGCACGCAGTACACTTACGGTCCAAGCTGCTCTACTCTATATCCGAGCACCGGTACCTCGCCTGATTACATGGCGGGCAAGGCCGGGGCAGAGTTGGCATGGACGATCGAGCTTCGGCCAGGTTGGAACGGGGCCAGTGGTTTTGTTCTGCCTCCACAGGAAATCCTGTCCACAGCTCAGGAACTATGGGAGGGGATCAAGTACGTCTTGGAAACGATGTAGATCGGCTCCGTGGCGTCATCACGGACGGACAACCACCTTGTTGTCGTGGGATGGGTTGAGCTGGTGAGTCGAGTCTGGGTGGACTGAACACCAGTATAGCTTAAGGAGCAGTTGAATCGTCATTGAGGATCCTGTAGTTTTTGCAGAAAAGCTTAAAACCCGAGATTAAATCCAGCGCTGACAGCAACAACTGCTACGGAGTGTAGCCAACAAATGAGGTCCGGATTCTGGAATCAGAGTAGCTCTTTTAAGAGACATAACTATACTCAATTTATCAATTATAGTTAATTCACGTGAATGATGAAGGCCAAGGTATTCGTTGATGGGGAGTCATTCACTCATAGTGAACGGAACTGCATGGATGCACCTTGGAATGCTGAGGCGGGCCAAGAAACTACAGTTGCCCCTCTCCTTAGCTAGGCAACTTCGGCGCTTGATCTGCAATTCAGTTTTGCCACTTGGAGATGCATAAGATGGCCACATATCGTGATTCCCCATGAAAGCCCAAGCGCAGATATCCTGAAATCTCCTGCCTAAACAGAACATAGTAACCAGCTCTTATCTTGACGCGCTGAACGCACTGTTCACTATCTCGCCTCCGATAATGTCATCCACCAGCCACTCGCCGGATATCGGCCCCCGCCGCTCCATAACGTACACTTGTCACACGGACAGTCGCTTTGAGCAAGGATGCGGGGTAATGAGACAGTCGGAGTCCACCGCCCTTTCTCACATCAGGAAGGTTTCCGCTACTCCGTACAGCGAGGCTCTTGATTAAACTCTGCTCTTGACAACACTCATCCTACAACTTATTACATCTCTGCTGATACTATGGCTCAGTCCAACTCTATTTTCAAGTCCTTCGCGTATCCTGGCAACCATGAGAAGCTCGCCAGCTTACCGCCCACGCAAAACTTCATCGACAATGAGCTCGTGACCTCCAACGCGACACAATGGATCGACGTGCACGATCCTGCAACAAACGAACTCCTGACACGGGTCCCTGAGAGCACCGACGATGAGTTGAAAGAAGCGGTGCGGTCTGCCAAAGCCGCGTTTCCAGCTTGGAAGAAGACCAGCATCATCAAGAGACAGCAAATCATGTTTCGACTCACCCACTTGGTCCGGAAGCACATGGATGACCTCGCCACCAGTATTGTGACGGAGCAAGGAAAGACCTTTGCTGATGCTCGAGGCGATGTTCTGCGCGGTCTCCAGGTGTGCGAAACAGCCTGTGGAATCACCACGCAGCTGACAGGCGAAGTGCTCGAGGTGGCAAAGGACATGGAGACTCGCTCTTACCGCCAGCCATTGGGAGTTGTGGCAGCCATCTGTCCATTCAACTTTCCTGCCATGATCCCTCTGTGGAGTCTGCCGGTAGCCACCGTCACCGGAAACTGCATTATCGTCAAGCCCTCTGAGCGTGATCCAGGGGCGGCCATGATGATTGCAGAGCTTTGCAGAGAAGCCGGTTTCCCACCAGGCGTGGTCAACGTCATCCACGGTGCCAAGGATGCCGTCAACTTCCTGCTTGATGAGCCCGAGATCCAGGCCATCTCCTTTGTCGGCTCCAACAAGGCCGGTGAATACATCTATCAGAGGGGAACCACCAACGGCAAGCGTGTGCAAGCCAACTTGGGCGCCAAAAACCATGCTCTTCTAAGCCCCGATGCCAACAAGGATCATGCCCTAGACGCCATTGCAGGAGCTGCTTTTGGAGCTGCTGGGCAGCGATGCATGGCCTTGAGCGTGTTGGTCATGCTGGGAGATGCCAAGGAATGGTTGCCAGATCTCGTCAACAAGGCCAAGACCTACATTGCTGGAAGTGGTTTCAACCCCAAGTCTGACTTTGGTCCTGTTATCACTCCCCAAAGTCGAGAGCGGTGTGAGGCCCTCATCACGAGTGCAGAGAAGGAGGGTGCGAGAATCGTATTGGACGGACGTGGATACAAGCCCGAGGGATTCCCCAACGGCAACTGGGTAAGTCTTGATGATGAAAAAGCATGGCAACCTACTGACCTTCTCGATTAGGTCGGACCAACCATCATTGCTGGCGTTCGTCCGGATATGGAGTGCTACAAGGAGGAGATATTTGGTCCTGTCCTGCTGTGCATGGAAGAGGCAAGTCTCCAAGATGGTATTTCCTTGATAAACTCCAACGCATGGGGCAATGGAGCCGTCATCTTCACCAACTCTGGTGCAAAGGCCTCCTTGTTCCAGCAAGAGATTGATGCTGGTCAAGTTGGAATCAACGTGCCGATCCCGGTGCCGCTCCCTATGTTTTCCTTCACTGGAAACAAGCGAAGTGTGGCTGGAACCGGCCTTGCCAACTTTTATGGCAAGGATGGGTTAAGATTTTATACTCAGTGGAAGACTGTCACTTCATTGTGGCGATCCGAGGAAGCGAGTACTGGAGAGAAGTTCACAACCATCACCGCTGCGGAATAAGTGCTGGGATTGCACGAGTCTCTAGCATTGACAATCAAGGTTATTAATAGAAAGTAGCCAAGATAACCATGACTCCCAAGTTGTGCAGAGGTGGATATGAACAAACGTGTGTTTCTCGACCACTTATTTTTCCCGTTTTGATGTACTATTATAGTACTTCTAGATTATCAAGGGGGCACGAATGACATGGAGACAAACACGAGTTTTGTGTAGAACAGCATTGACAGCAAACTGCGAAACATAAATATCTCGTTAGAGCGAAACAGCAGCTATTCGTTGGCTCGACAAGAAGTTTGCATAAAAGGGATTTCAATGGTTGCCCTCATACACTGAGAAAGACCAAACTACCCAAGGAGCTTCTCAAAAGCAAATATCGGCATTATTCACTCGAAATGCGAGCTGTCCACTTTCCTAGATCTCCATCTGGTAGGAGTCTGGCGAGTTGGCAACTTCAGAGCCTGATAAACGTACCCTAGAGCGAGAGTTGAGCGTATGCACGTGACATCACGTGACAGTCACTCAGGTATCCTCAACCTCTCAAAACAACCTGGCAACATGGATCCTTGCAAAGTGTCTCAACACTGTTCCTGAATCACGATGCAGCGGCACAATATTTATCTCGAGTACAAAAAAGACACAAAATACCTTCTCTACTGGTTGATAAATGTGTCTAATCGCATTATCAAATCATCCAAAGATGAGGCAGTCGCGCAGCTCAACACAACAGGCCAAACAACAGTGGCCGGCCTCATATCCATGACCAAACTCATCGCACAACATGGCGATCCAATCCCTGGTGCCATTTATCGGCTGTTTGGATCCATCATTGAAGCGAGAACCACCATCAACAATGCTTTCCGTCAGCTCGTTGGCTCGAACGAAGATGAAGACTTGAAGCGTAGCAACGCAAGCCACAAACACTTTATCGACACACTTCGACAAGCGTTTTCCATTCTGGGGGGCGACCCATGGAAACAGAGCCAGAGCAAACAGATTCCTGAGGAGGATGAGGATGTGGAACATGTCATCTTCGCCAACATGTTCAAAACCTTGACTGTTGAGGCCGAAGACGAAGGCTCGAGCGAAGAAGAAGAGGAGCCTCAAACCTCATCGGCCCCGCGGAAGATGTCAAGAAAACCTGGAAAGGGAAAGAAAGGCAAGAAGGGTAAGAAATCCAAGAAGCAGAAGAAAACCAAGAAGACACCTACCGTTGAGGACGCCGACAAGGACGAAATTCCCATGGAAAGCGTCAAAATCATTGAGGATGCCGACGGGATCATGACGGACTACTTGATGGCCGTATACACAGCCGTGAACGAATGGATCGACTTGAGAATGTACACACAAGGCCTCTGGAAGGAGGTAGCCTACCATGGCCTCAACGGCGCCGTGGCTGGGGCTGTCTCCAACATGGCCGTCTCGATGATCAAACAGACAAGCTCTGCCATTTTCGTCGACTTTCCTGGACACGATTCGTACGAAACAATCATGAAAACCATCACTCGGGGCGACCCAGACAAGGCTCAGGGAAATTTTACCATCGCAAAGTACGCCATTGACCCCCATGGCAGACTGAGCAACAAGCCCCAGGAGACTACTGTCGACGTCAAGGAGCAGTTTCTCATCCACGCCTACCAGGATCTTGTGGATTTTGTCACCGACTTCCAGCTCAACCGAAGTGGAAAGCCCACCAAAGCCATGCAAGCAAAGATCGTCAACTGGGACCCCAACTTCAACCTGCGAAAAGCGACAAAGCAGCAGCGGCTTGATTGGCGTCGCTCTTACACCATAAAGTGGTTGTACGACCTTGTCAACTTGTACTCGGCGATTGTAGTGCAGAGGAACACCATGAAGGGCGAAAAACATGTCTACGAGAGAGTCGACTGGTCTGCTTCTGGCCCTTGGGGAGTCCACCGTCGACTGTATGGACTGAACGAATTCGCCGGCGAAATCACCTCGATGGCGATGAAGAAGCCTGGAACGGACATCCGCAAGATGATTCTTCCTCACCACGTTTTTCAGCTTCAATGCATAGTCGATGCCATGGTAGTCTCCCGAGGCTGGCAGATCAGTACCTTGCGAGGCCACGTTTTGGAGGCACCAGCTCCTGGATTTCGACCCAGGCGGGATGTAGACCTCTTCCTAGACCGCGAAAACAAGCGGTTTGCAAGGGGCTATTGCTCGTCGGTAGAACTGGTGAAGATGGCTATCACGAAGGAAGGCGATCGACCCGAACTCAAGGACATATTTCTACTCCTCCAGATGGAGATGGAGGATTTCGTCAACTGGCTGGGGGAGAGCAAGTACATGTCCGGACTGACGACTATACCACCGTCTCGCTTCTCTGACCACAACTCGAATGGGCTCTGGGAGTACTCTCCGTTCCTTTGTGGTGTTGGCCTTATGGAAGGCCTTGAACTTGCCTACATCATGGGATTGTCGCTTTGGGACAAGCTCCCTGAACCGATGTTGCTGATTCACCTGCACAACATGCTCGTCCAGAAAGGTCACCTGACACGCCCTGTCGGATTATTCCAGACACTCCACGAGTTAATGCCAGACTCTTTCTTTGTGAATGGGCGTCAACCAACCTCAGATTTCAGCCAAGCACTTCTCAACAAGGTCGGCGAAAAGGACCCCAGGCTTTCGAGAGCCAAGCGGCAAACCACGAAGGAGCAGGGCCTCACCAACGATATGCATAAACATCTCAGTCCAAGCGTGAATCGGTTCTTCCAGCAAAAGCCTACCCTGTTGCTTTGTCGAAAGGCGGATTGGAACCCAGATGCGATCCCTGACGAGGAACTTCACTTTGGCAGTGTCATGTTCCTACGTCGACTTGCTGCTCTGAACAAGTCTCAACTCAAAGATTCACCCCTTTTCCTCCGAGCCAAGGCAGCCGGCGTGGATGGAGAGGCAATACTAGAAATGGCCGACAGGCTGGGCAATATCAAGAAGGCCGAGGCAACAGTCCCGCAGTCCCTCATCGACTCGATCACGCCAGAAGGGTACCGAAACATGGCGCCCGGCAGCCTAGAGATGGCTACTGGAGCAGCGCGCAAGACAGCATCCCAAGTCACTGGCCGTGATCTCCTGGAATTCGCTAGAGCCGACATTCTGAGCGATGTGGCAGGGATGCGGCCACTTCTCAGCTTCAACTATCTGTCCGCGACTGTCGTCCTCTTGTGGGTGTTTACCCAGATCGAGGATCGTCTCGCGGAAGCAAGGAACCCATCGTACATTGATGCGTACGAGAAGCCTGGACCAGCGGATAAGCGAATCACACTCGTACTTCTCGCACTGGCGGAGCAGGACCAGGAATGCTTGAGGATCATGGGTGAAGTATTCGAGACCTGCCGTTCGGGGTTCATGGACTACATTTACTGGGAGGATCTGGCTACGGAGCCCGAAATGATGGAGAGACCGAGGGACTCGAGTCCAGAAGCATGTGTTGTCATGTAGGGTGAATATAGTCAGTTAGGCGTCTCACAAGACCACATCAGATGGTTACATCAGCTTGTAGCGTGTGAGGACGCCGTATTGTACTGAATGGGGGCTGCAGCAGGTAATCTGGTTGAAGCTGCGCAATATGGACTTGTGACGTGACTCTTTTAAAGTCGTCTGTTAGAACTGTTATCCACGTTGCTCAGCCCTGTGAAGCTGACGTGGAATAGACCAACACGAGACCTTAGCACTCCCGCATTCGGTCTCGGGGTTTCGGGGCCAAGTAGCAACCCGGTGCTTCTTGGCGATGGAGACGAGTTTTATTCCCCGCCACCACTCGACACCCTAGTACAACCATGTAATTGAGAAACAATACTAACAAACGCATGAATATTTGAGCCTAGTGGGGGCGATTACTGTTAGTGTCTGACCAATAATACATGTCTATACCGAACGAATGGGCTTGACCTGCCCCCCCCGGAAGTACCGGACTTTCGCTCATCAATCTCCTTCCGATTCTCTCTCTCGAAGAATTATCAGTGGAAGTTATTGGCAACTCTAAAACAGCTACTCACTCGGGGGGATCTGATCTTGAAAAGCCATCTGAGGAAATCTCGGTAACAAGACGTGGACTCATACGACGAGTGACGGGGTGGACCTCGCGGCAAGGACCCCGGTCAGGGTAAAGAGGCCTACTTAAGATTCGGCCCCCCCGAACCCGGTCGTATTAACCTACGGATGCGAAAGCGATTTCCGAGCCTAAGCTGACAGTCAATCCGCCATACGAAGCCAAGAAGATCTCGCGCCATTCCTGCCCTCACCGTTGAAAGGAGACGTCGTCGTTCACATCGCTTGGACAATGCGGCCACCATCCAAGCGGCTCGGTCACAAAAAGTCCCGGACGGGTTGCCTCCGATGCAAGGCACGGCATGTCAAGGTGAGTCTCCCCACCGCCTGTCGCTGAAACCCACTGAGAGAGGCTAGTGTGACGAGCAGCGCCCTTGTCGCAACTGCGTTCGGTTCGATGTTGTTTGCAGCTTGACCCAAGATCCTCAGCAGAGCTCTGCATCCCCAACGTCGCCAAGAGACCAGGCGAACAAGTCATCACCTACGTCTCTCGACTCTGCTTCTGTGTTTTCGACCCAACCGGGCTTGTCGACCGCATCACCCGGAACCTCAAGCGAAAGTGAATCATGCCACCATTCCCCAACATGGATGCAGAGTCTGCGGTTACTGCATCATTACGACACTGTCGTGTGTGGCATTCTCTCGCAGGAGCCAGCCACTGAGGATGTCTGGAAGAAGGTCGTACCTGAGATAGCCTTCTCTCATGTATGATCTCGTCGGCATGCTACATCAGCCATCAACTAATGAGCCGTATTAGGACTTCCTTATGAACGGTCTACTTGGACTATCAGCAATGCATTATGCTCAGTGTCACCCAGACCAACGCAGGGAATACATCCTGGCGTCTTCACATTACCAGAGCCTTGCTGTCCAAGTTTTTGCAACCACGCTTCAAGATATCAACGAGGATAATTTCGAGCCCTACTTCTTCCTCGCCACATTTGTCTTTATTCTGAACATGTGCTCTATCGCCGACCGGCAAGATGCTGGGCCACCAGTTCCCAGAGACGTCGCGCAGTCGTTCATGCTCCTCCAAGGTATCAAGAGCATCTGCGAGTTTAAACCGATTGAGACATGGAGCCGCGATGGACCGTTGGCGCCGCTTCTCGAACAGAACTCACCATTGCCAGCCAAGCGTACCGGTGCCTTCCAGAACCGCATGGAAAAGCTATACGGCCTCGCCCGGGAACTGAGTCCGACATTCAGCGCCATCAATGTTCAGTCTTCTTGTCTGTTAGCTATCGAGTCATTGAGGACCACCCACACTGCTTGCACTACTGATACCATGTCGGCTCGTGCCCGCCGCATCTGGCTATGGCCCATGTCCTTGACTCAGGTGTTCATTGAGCTTATCAGCAACAACCACCACGTTGCGCTCATCATCCTAGCTCATTATGCGGCACTGACGAGGCCGTATGAGCATCCCCATTGGATGAACCGAGAATGGAGTTCTAATGTCATGGCTTCTGTCGAGTGTGCTTTGGATGAAAGATGGCATGAATGGATTGCTTGGCCTAAAAGGGCTCTGATGGAACAAATTGATGTGGATGAGATGGACCCAGAGATGAATGAATAGAAAGAATCTATATACTTATTAATTCTTGACCAAAGAAATATGTCCAACGCCTTCTAAAAGCCCAATCTTTTCCGGGAGGGGAGTAATTCTATAGGATGCAAAGAAGATGTTCAGAGGTTGCTGATCTCGTACTTCTTCCTCAGCATTTCGCCATATCTCAGGATAAGGAACGGAATAGGGATAAGTGCGACGGCAATGAACCCAAGCATGCTGTTTCCCCAGCCTAGCCCCAGGGCGTTGTACATCCTCATTCCACACAGGGGGAGAGTAGCACCTGCAACCGATCTCATGATGGTGTTGGCTGCGAGTGCCGAGGCGGCGTACATTTCGTATGCGTCGACGAGATAGACGCAGATGGCCATGAAGCAGACAAGGTTGCCTAATCGGTCAGCTGTGGCTCTGAATGAGGTAGAGGGAACTTACCAATGCCGATAATGGCTAGCCCAATGATGGGAGCTATCCAGTGAGTCTTGAAGTCTGCGGTCCAGCCGTAGATGAAAAAGCCGATAGGAAAAATGATGGCAGCGGCCGGAAGAAGCTTCAGTCGAGATTCGGGCTTGAAGTTGTCCACAGCTATCTGCTTCTTGACTTCCTTGTTGCTGTCGAACGCGAACCAACCCATACCCACGAAGCTACCGATACCAAGACCGAGATAAACCAGGCCAACCGTCTTGGTGGAGAAGTCATACGCGTCCTCAAACACATACGGCACCGACGTAAAGAGGAGATAGAGGTAACCGTAAATGATTGCCAGGTACACGGCAAAGATGGTGCAGATGGGAGAAAAGATCAGTAGCTTGGCAGGTCTCACGATGCATCTCTTGAGAAGCTCGTTCCTGGTGAGCCCAGTGTCCAACTTTGATCGTAGACGGTCGTTGCCGGTTTCCTTGCGAAGTCGAATCGTCTTTCGTTCCAAGATGATGGGGGCATAGCTCTCCTTCATCGTGACAAACATTCCGACCATGATGGCACCGCTGACCATAGCGATGACCCAAAAGTCCCATCGCCAACCTTTGGCATCTGTCAAGAAGCCACCAATGACGGGACCGATGATGGGGCCGATCAGAGGGCCAACGCTGAAGACTGCCATGACTCCTGCTCTTTCTTCGGCTGGGAACATGTCGGCGATACTGCCACCTCCGTTGGTCATGGGCGCAGCTCCAAATGTTCCGGCGAGGAAGCGGAAGACAATGAGGGTATCCAGAGAGGGTGCCACGGCACAGGCAATGGTGAAGGCCAGGAAGAAGACGTTGCAGACGTGGTATACAGGCACACGTCCCCACATCTCAGACAATGGGGCCAGAATCATTGGGCCAAAGGCGAATCCCAGCACGTATACTGACATGACAAAGGCACCCAACTCTGAGTTGGTGCTCTCAAAGTCTCTCATCAGGTCTGGGATGCCTGGTGCGAAGATGGAAGAGGCCAAGGGCTCGATCAGGGTGAGCAGACTGATGAGACCGCAGTTGGTCAACTTTCTCCATTTTGGCCAGTGGTATGGGTTTTCGGGGTCTGTATCGCTGTCCCACCCCACTATATCGGGATCATTCGGTGATGAGTCGTCTCGGCTGTTGGATTGCCTGCTCGCTTTCTCCTGGTTCTCGTTGTCAGATTCGTTCGAGGGAGAATCAGATTGACAGGCTGCCTCTTGGCTCCTGCCCATCTCCAAATCTTCTTCTCGCCCATTGCGTTGCTTAGAGTCGGTTGAAGTTCGCGAGACCTTTGTCTCTAAGTTGAGGGTTGCCTCATCGTCGGAGGCTGGTGTAGCTATCGGATCTGGTTAGCGATGCCCCTGTAGAGATCGACCGAAGATCTCTCCGTAGCCTTATGGTGCATCCACTGCATCGTCACAATGCATAAACTCCAACAACCAACAAGAAACAAGACACAAACTTACAGTGGCGTGATAGGTTACCATCAACCTTGCTCGAGGAACTTGGAGACGCCATTTGGAAACACTGAAAATGATTGTCAAAGAGGCACAGAGCGCTTGGAGTGCAAGTCAGGAGACAGCAGCCACATCCATTAAGAATGCATTTAAACCCCCAACTGCCCCTTAACGGCCTTTTGGAAGTCGCCTGAGACTGACTGGGATCATGAGCGAACCCGACTCCGCGGTCAGTACGCGAGCTGTATTAGCCCAACATGAGGCCACCAGAGCCTGGGGCAGGGTTGCCACGTCGTACGTCGGATTCGCATGTCGTGTTTGGCTGGCCCCAGCTTGAACCCCTGCACGGGTAGAATTAAGCATATAAAAATAGCTGGAGAAAAATAAAGAGGGAGCTTGGCGCGTTCCTCATATGAGTCGATATAATCAGAAAAGATGGTCGAAGGGCTTCAATAGATTTGAAGGCCCTGACACTATCTCACGCCAAGAGAGTATTATCTCCTATTTGACACTGATTTTCCGTTCTTTTAATTAAGAGTAAGGTTGAGTGAGCTCTAGAGCCTGTTAACCTGTCATGTTTTCTCACTTTTCAGGAGGTTGACATGATCTAGGATCTACTACTGCAAGCTATCAGACGATTGCGACAATCTATTGTAATTACTAAATGGGGAAAAGCAAAACACAAGACGTATTATGGCAACAATAACACACAACACGGCTCAGATGCCCAGAGTTCGGCTATTTGACAGCCAAGAGAGAACTGGCGACCTCAAGAACCTGAAGAGGATCCGTTTGGGCGATAATGAACCCATTATAATACCTGCATGAGGCTCGTCGTTTGATAGACCAGGGGAGAGGCCTCGCGAAGCATGGGTCTCGGGGTCTGCATCTCTCCGCCTTTTCGACTCCTCGATACCCACGTATTCATCAATCTCCCGTCAGGACAGTGCACTGACGTTGAAGGTGCCCAATAGTTCGATGCAATCTTGGCAACGGGTGCGGTAGAGTGCCGGTAGTGTTTTGGACGGTTCATCGGGGTTATAAAGAGTCCGGGAGGTCGGGTATCTCACATGGATCGTGAGTCCCATCGTACGAGCTACGTTATTAACATTATTAAGCAGGATCGCTTCGAGATGACACACATGACCTGGAAAAATGTGCTTCAGAACGTTGACAGCACTTCAAGAAAACAAGATGTGAAGATGTGTTCCGCTGTGTAGATGGTTCTGCACTTCACATCGGGTCAAAAGCTTTGATTATTTGATGCTCTGAGGTACATCCCGTGCAGTCTCTTGGTTCCATGGTATCAACCCACCCCTTTATCAACTTCCGGTCCAGCGAGCTCGCTAACCTCTGTTGTTTCCGCTGATATGGCACTCAAATACCTTCCTCCAAGTCGTCGGATGCCTGCCTTTCATCATGGCCGACAAGGGCCAGCAAGGCGTTCCCTCCAACCGTCATCGCAATCTTCTTGAAGCGGGTAAAAGTCAAGGACTCGTCGAGGGAGCCGTTCATCCTACGGATGTCTTCACCCAGCTGTATCCAATCTCTGATGTCATTATCAGTCATGTTGAAGTCCTCCTTGAGCTCAGCCATAAGCTCAGCCGCATCCTCTGGACAGGCAGCTTCCGAGACATCAGCGGCATCCAGTTTGTCGTTGACCTCCTGCTCCAGCTTCTCGATCGCCTCTTGCCGGTGTCTTTCGACTCGCTGGACTATCGAGTTCATGACGGACGCCTCCAAAATGGGGAGCTTGCTTGCCGCTTCGACCATGGCTCGAGACGCCTCCTGGACCTCGCTCTTCCATCGCTGACTGTCAGAGTTCTCAGCCTCCCGGTACGCAAAAAGCCGATTGACCTGCTCTTTGATTGCAATGGCATCGTGGACACAGCTATCCGGCAGTTCCTTCAAAAGTTGTTCGATCCGCCGGAGAGCAGTCACCGTCGGGTCATCTGACCGGACCAGGCTTTCGACCTCGGTCTTGATCTGAACCGATGACTGGAAATCCACTTCGATCAGCTTTCGGCCTTCCTTGTTGAACTCACCGAACCAAGCCCACAGTTTGTCCCGGTACACTTCTGGGATCAAAGGAGCTGTTTGCGCCGTGACTTGCTGCTCTACCTTGTCCCTGAAGCTGGCACCATCGACGCGGCGGTCCCCCAGCTTTTCAAGCCAGTCTCGATTGGCGGTAACCCACTCTTCACTTGTGATCTCCTTGCAAACCGTAACAAAGCTCATCGAGGATGGATAGGGGGCCAACGCGACGAGGTTGGGCGTGTTGACCAGGCCTGGCCCCGCGACGATTGACGCGGGCACGGCAACATCGGCAGGGCTGAAAGGTTGGTCATCGGGTCGTCGTCCGATGAGCATGATCTGGTATTCTTTCATCGATTCCCACTTGTCGATGGATCGGCCGAGGTAGCGAAACGTGTTGTTGCGTGCAAGGAGCCTGGCGTTATCTCCTCTTGCCTCGGAATAGCTCTTCATGATGTAAAGCGCGATGAAGGGAGGAATGGTGAACTGTGCGGCTGGCACAAATATGTAGTTTCTCCAAGTATTGCACATGGTACTCGCCGTCCTGAGAAGCTCGAGTGTCTTCCTCTGCCCAGTCCAGCGTGCGAAGGACGATTCGAGAAAGTGGGTGCTCTTCATCCTCTCGATTGTCTTGTTGACTAACTCACTGTGCTCCTTAGGATCTCTTCCAATGACTTGAAACGCGATGTTTATGAGTAACTTGTACGTCTTGTTGGGGAACTCGGTCTTGGTCTTCAGAACGCTCGCCACCTCCAGCGCAACACTGGCAGTGTCAACCTCATCCTCACGCCTAATGATCGCGTCGTCGATGGTGATGCCGATTCCTTTTGCTGCGAGACTGCCGGCGAATTCTTGGCGGCCAGCCTGGTTGGGGATTTCGCTACCGCTGCTGTTGGTCGTCTTGGCGGCCTTGCGCGAACTCTCCGAGCTCTCCGTCGAGGTCCTCTTGGGTGGCATGATGAACCTGTGATAAAAGACAGTTAGAAGGGAAAACTTGTGGAAATGGCATTTGCTTTTACCTTGAGCGAGAGGATGGGTGGTGTGGTTGGTGTGCGTGTTGAGGCTGCTGCAAGAAGAGGAGGAGGAGGTGTAACTTGTAAGGATCAAAGAGAGGTGGAGGAGTGCAGGCTGCAAGAACAGATGAAATTGATGTATGTGGATGAAGAGACTCTGGCCCACAGATTGCAAACGGCGTTAGAATGGAGATATCAATTGGCGTTGTGAATCATAGAGCAGGGGCCCACTCCTGCTGTAGATTAAAAGAGTTTTAGCTGCTGCCAGACTGCATTAAAGTCCTCCCTGTGTTATGAATATTTAGGTATTGTGTGCAAGGTGTCTTATGGTGGTGTTATCTTTATTGAGCTTTCCAAAGTAAACCATATTCGCTACCTACTAGAAGGGACATTGTCTACTCCCTGTTGATCGCGATGACAGAAACAGGTCTTGAAGTATTTTGCATAGCTTAAGATTAAACCTGACTTAATTGGCTCTTGTTACATTGTACCGCATTCACGGGGCCTGGAGAGCTTCGTGCTCTGCCCTGCTCTAAGCGTGTTCTCAACGATCAGCTTTCACCTTGGTGACACTTATCTACCCGGCCACCAACCCAGTACTAGGGAATCCCAACGCTCTGTTTGAATCTTACTAACCATTCAGGGTTATCTGCATGTGTTTGGTTCCATGGGTCGTCACTATATTTAGTTAGTACAGTCCGCCATTTAACACCGCCAATACTCACTCTCCATATGCTATCCAGCGTGCTTGATGCCGCAGCTCTTCATCTGTTGGAACATGGCACTGGGGGTTTCGTGGAGACATGGTAGAAGACACCCAACGACGCAATTCTCTCCCCAAACGCTCATGAAAATTGGAGTCGTTGAGCATGTAAGGACTTGTTTGAGCCCAGAATGGTTGGCCAGCCCTGGATTCGGAGATAAAGGCAGATCCATCACCTCCATCATTGCCAATTGCCAGAAGTAATTCGTTTGGGTCGTGAAGCAGGTTGCCGTTAGTGGGTATCAGCGACCGATTCGACGAGTCTTGTGATTCTGCAGGTGGAAGATGCATACGCTGCCTGAAGCCATTTAACCACTGACTGGATTCGAGTATCATCTTGACCAGCCAATTTTCCACTGGATCATATGACTGCTTTGAGGCGACAGTCTCTGTCATCTTGACCACTCGACAAGCCTCATGCTGCAAGTCATCATCTGCAGTGATTGTTTGGCCCAGGAGTTGTTTGGTTTCGACAAACTTGCGCAATTCTGTCTCCAGGGGGCATCCTTCAAAAATATTCTTCTTTCCCTTGATTTCCAGAGATGAAAGTCTATTCTCTCGTCGTGATCGAATAGGTCCGAACAGCGCTTGCTGAGACAGGCTGGGGTTTGAAGTAATGATGTCTCGTAGCCAAGATGACGGTGGGTTCATCTCAGGCTCTTCCACAGACGATAAAACCTCGGACGCAAAAATGATGCGACAAGCCTCGAGCTGTATGTCATCATTTCCGGGAAGGGCTCCAGTCTCTTCGTAATGATTCTCCATAAAGTGCATTAACTCCAAGCTTAGGAGTTCATATGCAGTTCGAGGAGAGTTTGCCGTTGTTCCAGTGCCCTGAAAAGGGAAAGGGGAGCTCCTCTCCGTGCTGATAAGATCTACCATGGGTTAATAACACACTGCTTCGCCTTCCGAGTCACTCACATGGTGGGATCGCGTTTTCGACCATCTCGAGAATTGATGCTTCAAAGCCCCAGTCCCCTTTCCAGCTCGCCATAGTATGCCCCATCTTGAAGTGCTCGGCTAGATGATTCACACGCTCTTGCCAAGTGTCGATCGACCTGTCACATAGGCCACAACGTGATCGTATTTGAGATATCGAGACTTTCCAGGGGTTCATAGACCACTCGACAAACCCAGCCCCATGAACCAACCTGAGGTGTTGCTTGAGATGATCCTTTCTGTTAAAGGCGCGTTCTTGGCAAGCTGAGGGGTTATGACTCTTGATATGCGCTTCCACTGGATCATCCTGACTGCAAAAGACACAGCAAAGCCTGCCACTCTCGGGATGGATAGCCCTCGGTTCTTCTGGGGAGCATATCCACCTCTCAAGCCCCAGATGGACAGAATTCTCATGGCGTTGCCAGTCGTGCTTCTTATGAAATCGCTCAGTGCAAAAGGTACACTCAAATGGCGTTGGTTTGGGCGGTCCTCTCCTTGGGACTCTTTTTCTCCGTCGTAGGTGGCTCCTGCTCAACCTCTCGTGTGTTCCAGAGTTTGCAGAGTTTGCAGAGTAGGCAGATGAACTTGAACCACCACTGGATGTACCTGCACTACTCATGGAAGATGGATAGAGCACTGGAATGTATGCATTGTTGCGTTGTTTGGATGGCTTGTCGCCGGAAATATCTGACGTCGGTTAGACGCCTGAATAAACCTGCTACCAAAGACTCACCTGAAGGGCTCGTTGATATTGCACGCACGATGGCCGAGATAGGAGCTGGCTCTTCTTCAGGAGGTGAGTCCACCCATCGCTGCATTGGATCCATTCCACCCTGGGAGTCTGAGCGAGGGATGGGAGTTCCCGCTCTTGGAATGTCAATGGGTTGATTCTGAGGATGATCGAATGCTGGTGGTGTATAACGAGCTGTGGCTGACCCCTTGTGCCGCCGGCGCGCGTTGGCAAGCCAGTTGGTGAGTTGAGTTTTATTCAGACCTGTTAGATGTTGAAGTGCCTCCTTTGTCTCATCATCTGGATACGGATCATGGCTATGAGCATCAAACCACTGTTTTAGAATTTTAAGCGCGTCACGAGAGAATCGCGTGCCAACTTTTGGTCCGAGGGACGGAATAGTCCTCTTGGCCGAAGACTGGGCTCCGTTGGTCGGTATCACTTTTCTCGCGGTTGTAGACAGATCATGGTCCTGAGAGGTTGCCCGTTGCGGATCTTGATTATCTTCACTGGACAAGTTGCTGTCGTCGAGTTCACCACTAGGAATCTGCGTGAGCTGTGACTCACACATCATAGCGCAGACATGACAAACCTGAGTAAGTTATTTTCACCGATGGAAGAAGTCAAAAGCCCGATATCATCAAGAGCGCCGAGTTGGTTGGCAAATGGTTCCAGCGATGAGGTACCAGTCCTTGTGTCACTGGTGATACCGTGCCCGAACAAGTCCGATCCTGGATCTCGTTCGTAAGGGTCCTGAGCAGGCACTTCCGGATAGCTCAAGACTCTCTTAGCCGGACGCTTGCTGTTCCTCGTGCTTTCGGACATCTCGGTAGGTTTCATGCGGTATCATAGGGGTATCTCGTCGCGCTTGTGGTGTTGCCAAGGAGTGAGTGGTTAGTTTGGCTGAGTCATGTGGCTGACGACGATTTAAGTCACGTAATTCAGGGATAAATACCGGACCGGCCAACTTAAATCCTGAATCCGCCAGAAGGGCGCCCACCAGCTGCCCCAACTAGTAGCCTCGACCCTGGACTTGACAAGCTAATGTCATGAACGTCGGGAAGTAATAACTGGATAGATAAATCCTGAAAATCAACTGCGCAGACTTACTACGGTGCTTAACATGGAAGTGCTATCCTGGTTTTCGGATCTCCGCCCTCAACTTCTGTCGCACGAGCCTGCTGCCAACGATGACCAGCAGGAATGCTTGTAGTACGACCGTACGTAGGCAACTTGAGTATGAGTGTTTGAAGTACAGGAGTAGTGCGACGGACAACATTAAGCCGGTCATGTGGCATCACAATAAAGGCACCTGGCCCAAGGGGCAAGCAAAAATACACTCGTCCTTGATGAAATTGACTTAGTTTGGCTTTTGAGCATACAATTATATTCGTGTAGAACATACCATGAATACTTCTAGCCATTAATTCTCCATATTGATGGCCTTGGTCGACGTTTTGACTCTGGATGGTGAGACTCCGGCTTCACAGGCCCCCGTGGCATTTTCGCGAAAACTCGTGCGGCGCGTAATCAGGACTACGCTTGGCTAATTCAAAATAAAGAAATGGGGATAGGACTGCCCAGATAGCATTTTCTTGGGGGGGTTCTTCTCTGAAGAGGACAGAAGGCATGCTCGGATGCTACGCCTTATGGTCAAATAGGGCGCCTTGAATGAACGACATGCATGCAGTAGGCAGTGTAACGCACTCTATGTAAAGCTGCTAGGTGAAGACTCATACTGAGCACACTGTGGGGAAAATCCGGTGCCAACATAAACAATGTCTAGAGCCATGGCCTTGAGGGCAAGAGGCGAGGACTCACATCTAGGAGAGCCATTCCAAGCACGTATTTCTTAACAGATTAGGATGCCTCTACGTAGTTTCGAGATGAATATATCGTCAAATGAGCTGAATTACTATCTGCATGTTGAGGCAGGCACACGACCAGACTTTCGTCGCCAGCGGAACCTGAGTCTTATCTTCCACCCTCCCCCAGCCGCCGATTCATCATAGACCCCCTTCAACCCAGCGCCACCGGTCTGACCGGGTGAAAAATTACCAAGATTCCCGTTTTATAGAGATATTTTTTTTGGCTCGGCCCTGTTTTCTTCCACCCATTGTTGACTTTGATGACACCTCCAAGAGGTTTTGTCGGGCACAATATAAAAAATCCCAGTTTTTCTTCCACCCATGTGTTCCCTTTCTCTCGGTTGACGTGGCGGGTGGGTCGTTTGCGCCCTATTGTCGATGTTGACCTGTCGACATGTCGAGGGCGCCCTCACTGGGCTGTCACTTATTAACTAATAACAGGCTCAGCGCATCCAATAGTCCGGCTTGGCAGTCTGAACGCGTCGGGCTGCCCGTTCAATCTGTCTTAGTCCATTTGGACCGCGCTGACAGTACCCTAAAGAACAGAAACCTTACAGGGAAAGAGCAAAAGAGAACGCTCTGCCAAGTCTGAGAGTGTAACTTTACGTGATTACGGTACCTATCGAACAATCTCTCATTTTATACCTGAAGCGCCCGAAGCGTTATAGGCTTTCCTCTGTCGGTATAAGCCGTATCCTGGTCGACTAGCCCCATCATCCCACCCCCCCTTATCA
>JAANQP010000167.1:0-38545 GCA_011320165.1 Fusarium protoensiforme
TACGCATGCATCATCAGAGAACAGAGGGTATCAGGGCTAATTTGTTTTCAAATAGGCCAATCCATTCCAAAATTCTGCAAAGCTGAATGTGTGTGTCATCACCGCCTGTCTGTCATGCTGCGGCCGCAGTCTTGATACCAATCTGGATCATCATCCCTATATGTCATTGCCTCTCCCCTCCCCCTCCAATTCCCTTCCGTCCCCTTCCTTCGCCAACCCCCCATCGCTATAGTACAAGTCAGCTATTACAATGCCCCGTATCGTATTCTTTTGTTTTTTTCTCTCCCCCCTTCCTTGTTCCTCAAATGCCCATCTGGCCCTTCTCAGAATCCCATCCAGCTTCCTCCGCCCTCGTTGTGGTTTTCTGATTTTTCTTGTATAGTCTGTTCCAACTTCTTTTGCGGGTCTATGATGCTGAAAGAAAACCCCCCCTGACCAAAGAACCATGCGGGAAAAAAAAATGAAATGACAACCTGTGCCACGTTTGCATTATTCAATCAAAAAATTATTCGTTTGACGGCGAGTTGGGAGAACTGCTCCGTCTGTGTTAGCCCATCCTCTCGGCGCTTCTCCTCAGCCAAGCTGATCAACTCACTACTGGTTTCCAGAAGATCCCGGACCAGGTGTACGAGGAGAGAAAGCAGGCGATGTGGGCGAGTAGCTTGGGCTGGTTGGCGACTGCTGCGCACCGGGGCTCCTCTGGTACGGGCTTGTTGGCGAGTAGGCCTCGGGAGACGTGGGAGACCACGTGGGAGATGCCGGCGAGTACGACGGCGAGGTGGTCCCGCCCGCATGGAGGTTGGGTGACGCTGGGCTGTAGTTGGGGCTTGCCGGCGAGTAGTTGGGAGACGTGGGAGAGTTGAACTGCGCCGGCGATGTCGGCGAGTAGTGTCGAGGCGACGACGGCGAAGCAGGTGAGTAGTTCGGCGACGAAGGGCTGTAGTTGGGGCTCGCAGGGCTTGTCGGCCGAATCTGGGGCGACGTGGGCGAGAATGAGGGCGACGACGGGCTGAATGAAGGCGATGTGGCATACCGACCAATGCCGCCGTCCACAAGAGGCGATGTGGGCGAGTATGCATTGGGTGACGTTGGCGAGTAGCCTCCTCCTGGTCCGAATGGCGACGTCGGCGATGTGGTAAAGGGGCTGGTTCCTCCCCGCATCGCGTACGGGCTCATGGCAGTCGATCCGCCAAAGCCGTATTCAGTGTTGCCGAAGCCAGCAGGAGTATCCGATCCAGCACCCTGGATAGGAGAGAAGTTACCAGCTGCCGGCGAGCTGAGGCTGAGGTAGCCCGAGTCGGCCATGGGAGAGCCTGTGTCATATGGTGTCGCTGCTCCCTCGCTCTCTCCTCCCTTGACAGGCATGCCAGGCATCAATCCCATGCGAGAGTTGTCCGAGATGACAGTCTCGAGCATCTTGGGGTCCAGAAGGACATCAAAGTTGCCCGTGCCCATGGGTGCCATCTGGCCCAGCATGACGTTCTCCGAGATACCACGGCAGTCATCCAGCTCGCCTGACGCCGCAGCCTCGAGCAGAATCTCGACCGTCTCCTCGAAGGAACAACGCATCAGAGCACCAGTGTCAGCGCGGTTGATACCGTGTCGGGTGACAGCCGAGATGGAACCCCTGTACGTCATGACATCTGTCAGTAGCGCAATGTGACGATGGTTGACGTAGGAACCGTCAAACGCCAACACGTTGGTCAACTCCTTCACCAGCGCGGAACGAGCAGCCTCGATACCAAACACCTCGACCACTTGCCACAGGTCGTTGGTGTATGTCCGGCTCGCATCAACGCCGTCAACTGCCAGCACGTCACGCAGCGCCGAACCGCTCGTGTCCAGGTACCACTGCGTGCATCGTGGGTCGTCCTTGATGGAAAGCAGTGCTCCATCGGGGCTCTCGACGAGTCTGGTTCCCTTGGTCAGGAAAGCACGCTCGACGCCGTTGACGCCACGAAGAGTGAGCGTATCCAGAAGATGCGCCTCCAGTCGCTTCAGCATGACATCGTCCTCCATTCGGCCATCGCCATCATCATCCTTGTCACCGGCAGACACGGTTCGGATACGGATCACCTGCTCGTCGGCGTTGTTGTCACTGAAGATGACGGCCAGATCAGTGGGGTACTCCTCCTTGATGCGCTGGGCAACGTCGTCGATCCTGATCTCTTTATCGAGCAGCTTCTGTCGATCAAGCGTGATACGCAGGAGCCATCGCGACTGTTGGTCGATGCTGACCTGCGTGTCATCGGGAATCATGAAGTAAGACTCGACCATGTCCATATCTTCAGGAATGTTGGTTGACTGGACATCGGGGTCGTAGTAGATCTCGGTAACTGCCGTCACAGAGCGAAGGTTGGTGTACTCCACCATGCTTCGGAGCTTCTTGGCCTGCTCCTGCCGAGCAAGCGGTGTGTTGAGATACACGGCCATGCTGGGCGTCTTGATGTTCTTGGCCAGGTTGAGAATTTCCTTGAGACGGGGCACACCCAGGGTGACGTTCTTGGAAGACACACCAGCGAAATGGAACGTGTTCAGTGTCATCTGAGTAGCAGGCTCACCGATCGACTGAGCAGCCAAAACACCAACCATTTCGCCAGGGCTGACAAAGGCCCGATCCCATCGGTTCTGAAGTTCGCCCAGAACATGGTCGAATGCGAGCTTGTTCAGGCGATGCTCCTTGACGACTTCCTTGAATGCCAGACGGGAGCGTAGCAAACCCTTGAAAAGAATGGTTGCATTCGCATCTGCCTCTTTGGAGATGGGGTCGTGACCGCGAACAATCTTGATGTGGTCGAGCAGGTTTTGCACGGCAGGGATAACGTCAGAGGGCCGCAGGTTGCTCCGATCGTTGGCCTTGACATTGAACACACGCTTGGCCGATTCGACGACTCGAGTAATGTTGAGCGGCATCTGCATCATTTCCTCGTTCCCCTTGGCCTTGTTGATTTGTCGGATCGCCTGACGGTCCTTGAGCAACGCCTCCCACTCGCTATCGAGAAGGGCCATCGAAGGCTTATCGCCAGTCAGCTCGTTACCGAATTCGTAGTCATGCTTGAACCATTCGGGGGGGTTGGCAAGATCCAGTCGGTACTTGCTCTTGAAGGCAGCATTGGACATGTTGAGGATCCCCAGCTTCTGCTTCTCGATGCACATAGCATCCAGACCATCCTCGCCGTAAAGGAACTGCACAACATCGCCCAGTGAATTTCGGACGGTTCCATCGTAGCGCGCAGACAGATCTTCGAGGGCCTTGACCAGTCGTCGCTGAATATAACCTGTCTCGGCAGTCTTGACCGCAGTATCAATGAGACCTTCTCGACCAGCCATGGCGTGGAAGAAAAACTCGGAAGGAGTAAGACCACGAAGGTACGAGTTCTCGACGAAACCACGGGCTTCGGGAGAGTAATCATCCTTGGTGAAATGAGGCAGTGTGCGATACTTGAATCCGAAGGGAATACGCTTGCCTTCGACGATCTGCTGACCCACAAGCGCAGTCATCTGCGAGATGTTGATGGATGAACCCTTGGAACCTGAAGAAGCCATGGTGACGGCGTTGTTCGAATCCTTCAAACTCTTCTGTGTCGTAGTACCGGCCTTGTCACGAGCCTGGTTCAGAGCCATCGAGACCTTGTTCTCGAATGTCGCACGGACATTCATACCAGGAAGAGCCTCAAGCTCGTTGGCGGTGGCCATGGCAGTGAGGCGAGCAACTTCAGTCTTCTCTTCATCAATGTGCACCTGAACCTTCTCGATGGTTGCCTTATCGGGAATCGTGTCACCGATACCGATACTGTGGCCGTTGTTTAGCAGCCAGTATGTCACAACCTGCTGAACACCGTTCAAGAATGCCATGGCACCCTCAGCTCCCAACTCGTTGTAGCTGATGTGGACAATACCACCAGCCGCCGCACCAACGATCTTCTTGGTCGGAAGACCGTACATGAGTTGACCAGCTTGAATCAGAATGCCCTCGTCCTTAAGGGGGGCATCCTCCTTCTTGTCGCTGGCGCTGTGGAGGCTCACTTCCTTGGGGATGACCATGCTGATGAGCTGTTTGCCAGTCCATCGAGGGCGTGGCTTCAGAATGGCTGGCTGAGGAATAACACCATCCCAGTTGGGAACCCAGAGCATGCTGTTCATGATCTGCTCCTTGGTGAGGAAGGTGTCTCGACGACACAGCTTGTAAACTCCAGCCAGCGAGTCCTGGACAATGCCCATGAGGGGTCCGTTCTTCTGGGGTGAGACAATGTTGAGAGGCACCAGGCAGAGCTCTTTGACTTCAGCGCGTGTCTCTTCGCTCTGAGGAACGTGCAAGTTCATCTCGTCACCATCGAAATCGGCGTTGTACGGAGATGTAACAGACAGGTTGAGACGGAAAGTAGAGTAAGGCATGACGCGGACACGATGTCCCATCATGGATTCCTTGTGCAGAGAGGGCTGACGGTTGAAGATGATGTAGTCACCATCGATCAAATGACGCTCAACCTTCCAGCCGTACTCAAGAGAAATCGCACCCGCGCGGCGGTGGTGCCGCAGATCAATTCGTTGGCCATCTGCGCGAATGACGTACTTCGCACCGGGGTGCTCATTGGGTCCGTTCTCGACATACTGATGCAGCCGACCGATGTTGTAAGGCGTGACAGTTTCGGGATAGGTGAGCGTTCGAGCGATACTGCGAGGAACACCAACTTCGTGAAGTGAAAGATTGGCATCACCAGTGATGACAGTACGTGCCGAAAAGTCCACACGCTTACCCATCAGGTTACCTCGCAGACGACCTTCCTTGCCCTTTAGGCGTGCTCGAATGGCTTTGACGGGACGTCCACTCTTCTGCAGAGCGCGAGGCTGTCCAGCAATATCATTGTCCATGTAGGTGGCAACGTGGTACTGCAGCAGCTCCTCGAAATCCCGGGCAATGTGAGCAGGTGACCCTTCACGGATGGCCTGCTTGACATTTCCGTTGGCGCGGATGATATCACCCAGCTTGTACGTCAAATCATCTTCGTTGCGCATGCCGGTGCCGGTGCCGTCCATGGAGATACTGGGTCGGACTGGAGGCGGGGGCACAGGAAGAACGGTGAGAACCATCCACTCGGGGCGAGCGTAGTCCGAGTTGAGACCCATGTTCTGAAGGTCATCCTCGGTGATTCGCCTCAAGATGTTGTGAGCCATCTCGGGAGTGATGGGCGTCGTCTCTCTTCGCTTGCCTCCTCCCTCTTCCACAACATCGAAAGCGGCCTTGAGTTGCAAAGCGGCCTGTCGGACGTTGGGCTGCACGTTACCGCAACCACCATGGCCTTCCACGGGACCCAACTTCATACCTGGGGCGAATTCCTCATCCTTCTGCTTTGGTTCCTCGTTGTCACATCTTCTCTTCTTTTTACAGACTTCCCAGACGCGACTGAAGCGAACTTTGGGATCTCGAGTAGCGATAGCTGCGGCGAACTCGGGATCTCTCTGAGAGGACGAGGTTAGCATCGGAGGGTTAAAGCGTTTCATGTAGTGAGACCAACAGTATCGGCTAACACTTTGCTACAGTTGTGGCAGACAATCTCCAGAATCTTCTTCACCTTCTTGATGAAGCCGGGGTGGTAGACGGGTTTGGCGAGTTCGATGTGGCCGAAATGACCAGGGCACTCGCCCATAGCTTGAGTGCAGGTCTTGCATCGGAATTGTCGGTCGATGGATCCAAGGAGCGGGTCATTAAGTCCACCGTCGCGGGGCTTGGTCTTGTTCTCCTCCATGGTCTCGGGGTAGAGGATGTGGCAGACACTCATGTTCTTAATCTCCTCGGGGGACATCAGTCCGAACTGAATCTCTTCCACTGTCTTGAGCGGAGCGCTCGAGTGGGTGAAGATGAGGTTCGCCATGGTGGCGACTGGCGGTGGCCCTGACGTGAACGGAAAAGGAGCGTGAAGCGAGAGCGGAGGTCAGAACGCGCGCCAGAAGGCAAAGGAACGCGAAAAAGTCGAAGAAAACGGGAGAAAATTGCGACAGGATGAGTATTGTACCGCGCAAGGTCACAGAATCGATGGCAGAAGCCTTCAGATGCGATTGCTGGATGGCGCTGAGCAGCAACGCCTGTCCTGGCCGACGGCCCAGGAGAACCTCAGGCTGGTCTCCCCCGTCGCCGCCACCTCGAAAGTCGCAACAAGTCGAAAAATCGCGGTCGGCGATGTCGTCGGTCGGTCGTGATCGGTCGGGAAGCTGCTTCGATGCGATGCGCGCGATGCCCGACGCGCGCTGTGATGGAGATGTGCGATGGGCAAAAGTTTGTCGTGGATGAAGCGAGAAGGTCGGGGGAAGCCTGAAAGATTCTGGACTTGAGGCGGCTGGCGGACGAGCGATGGCGCTAAGCCATTTTAGGCTATTTGAGCTTTGTCCATGTTGCCTGAGGCTTGGGAGAGGCTAGGTACCTCTACTTTGGTGCAAGCTCTTTCCTGCTGACTAAAATGAAGTGGAGACAGCTGCAACGCGCTTTTATGAGCCAGTCGCGCTGATTTTTTTGGTTCATTAGAGGCGGCACCACCGATCTAAGTAGCTCTACTTTCCTTGTTCCATAATCACCCTCCTCTGACGCTACGCCGGTGACTCAGCTCCGGCTCAATGCCTTCCAATCAGTTCGTGCGTGTTCAGAAACGTCGCGTAGCCATGGGCAGCAGAAGCTCAAGATTCGATTGCGCCGCAACGCGACGTCTTTTCAAATTCAAATCCATATCAAGACCGACAATCCCTAACTCTCATAAAGTCGGTGACTTTTGCGCCATGCAGCTCTAGCTTTATCGTAATGCGACAAAGGCCACCCTGGCTCTTTGTCGCGTCCAACCCTCCGCCCCAGATCCTTTGTCCAACGCCGTCGCCGCATTCAGCGCTTTCGGCTTCTAGAGGACTTGCTTGCTGTGCTCTTCTTCACAGGTGCCTTTTCATCCAAATCGCTCTGACCCTCTCCAGGACTCCTACGTCTCATGGTGCCGGTCGACACGGCGATAAATTCATCCTCGCTGTCGCTCTCGCCCAGGTTGAACAAGATGGGCATGCGGAAGCCTTCTCCTTCGTCGAGGGCCTTTGATCGATCCAGTGTCAAGACGTCAACCTCCTCGTCCTCGGCATCGAGCCGCCGTCGATGGATTTCCTCTTGTGCATAAATATCAAACTCGTCCTCCCGCTCGATGTACTCGACATTTTCCTCCACCTCTGCAAAGTCCGGCGCCAGCGCAGACCACTTCTGTGGGCTGATTACAGACCATATATATATCCGGCCTGTCTCTAAGCCGCATGCAGCCAAGAGAGCGCGAGCTGGGTGCCACTCGATAACACCCTGTTCTTCTTTTGGATCCTTGAGCATACACACCAGACTGCCGTGATTGCGTTCCCAGACGTAGAGCTCGTGGTTGTTATACGTCGAGGCTGCCACGTATTCTCCGGTTGCACTAAAAGTGACGTGGTTCCATGACAGCTTGTTGACAACGTCTTGGAATTTGTGTTCCAAAGGAATCTGCAATGTGTCGAGATCCAGGTTTTCGACCGACAGATTAGGAACTCGAAATGTCCGGATAATTCGATCTTGCGAGTTGACCAGCAGCTCGCGGCCTGATCCCGTCATGCGCATCGCAGTGATAGCTCCTGAGCATATCTTTGCGGAGAATATAATCTCGTAGGACTTGGCGTCGATGATGTTCAGTTTTCCTTTGTTCGTTCCGGCGAGGATGTGGTCTCCGGTAACACTCCAGATGGCACATGTGGTCATTTGCTTGGCATCCTCCTTTGCTTGTTTCTCTCTGAGAGCTGCGTCGCCGTCGGTATTCGATCGCTTCGGGGCAGAGGGGAGAATATGCTTGACGTCGACGGGTTCGGAAACATCGACAAGGACGGGCTGCTCCTCAAAGAGCGCTGCCACGAATTGCAAGCTGTCGCATGTCAGCAATCGCACGTAGCTCGGTGCAACGCGCACTTACTGATTCCATGGGTGAAGCTCGGCCATGTACGCAGGGGCGCGAAAGCGAACCTCGCGCAGTCTCTTGCCATCTTGGAGATCCCAAAGGATTGCTTTCCATCCTTGACAGGTTGTGAGGAGATATTGGCCACACCTTGACCAGCTGAGGAACGTGATGCTCTTGTTGTGGCCTCTCAGCTTCCTAGCGACACCCATAGTCTCGAGGTCCCAGACTACCACGGTTCCATCGACTCGGCCGGAGGCAAGGTAATCGCCCTTGCGGTTGAATCGCAGAGTAGTCGCATGTCCGGAGCGGATTGTATTGGTGATGTTTTCGGGGTAATCTTGAAGAAGATAGTCGTCAGATAGCAGGAGATTCATGATGAGGCGACGCTGTGCCTGGACGTCAAAGGATAGCTGTTGAATTAAGCTTGTCGCGTTCCATGGAGGGGGAAGTTCACGAGCTCTCCAAAAATCGGCTTCAGCCGCGTTAGAGGCAGGTCCAGATCTGCAAGGCTATGACTGCCCCAGACCCACCCTTGGCTCCGCACGCCCTGGTGTGCTAACACCAACGGCCTCTGTACCTTCTCCACACGGCCTGAGCTGCACTAACAATTCTCACAATGCCCCTCTGATTCACAAACGCCAGACACCGTCAAGTGTGAGACTCTCCGCCAACACTCGTTTACCTGCGCCGGACTCTAGCCCAGAGACTCGCAAAGATGGCAAACTCCAAGTGAGTTTTTTAATCTGTTTACTTTTATAAGTGCCTACTGTATCTAATGCCTTGCAAGATTCGAGTACGTCCGTACTTTTGAGACGACAGATGCTCTACTGCCCAACACATGGATCGTGGTACGAGTAGACGGGAGGGGGTTCACAAAGTATATTCGACCCGGCTCTTGATGTCTAGGATGTCGCTCATGATGAAAAGGATGTGTGCCAAGTATGGTTTTGAAAAGCCAAATGACCGAAGGGCCTTGGATCTCATGAACACGGCCGCCAAGGCGGTTGTGACTGAACTGCCCGAAATCACCATCGCCTACGGCGTCAGTGACGAATACAGGTCCATTTCCACAATTCTATTTCATCTTTACACTTCTAACGCTTTTATATAGCTTTGTTTTTCACAAGACATGCACTCTGTTTGAGAGGAGAGCCAGGTACACGGTTTAGCGGCGCTTCCATCTACATCTTTGGCTAACATCCGCCTCAGCAAACTTGTCAGCACTGTTGTCTCTTCCTTCACGGCCAACTATGTGTTTTCGTGGTCGACCCATTTCCCGGATAGCCCTCTCTCTCCGCCGCTTCCATCCTTTGACGGCCGAGCCGTTTGTTACCCCAGTGTTCAGAATCTCCGGGACTACATGAGCTGGCGACAAGTAGACTGTGAGCACTCAGCTGCCATTACATGTTGATATATCTCTGACAAAGTAGGCCACATCAACAACCTGTACAACACCACATTCTGGTCTCTAATTCAACTTGGAGGAATGGACAACAAGGAGGCAGAGAGGACTCTTGCTGTAAGTGGATTGCCCCTGTATGATGGGCACACTAACATCTTCCACAGGGCACACTGGCGGCCGACAAGAATGAGATCCTCTTCTCACGATTCTCGATCAACTACAACAATGAGCCCGAGATTTTCAAGAAGGGCAGCGTCATCTTCCGTGATGTAAGTTTAGGAACTACGTCCCAAGGACAATACTAACATCTCTCTACAGTACGAGTTGGTTGACCCCAACTCGCACAACATCACGCAAACCATCGACGCTCAGGCGGAGCCGGTTCAACAGTCCAAGTCCCAAAAGGAGAAGGACAAGAAGAGCCGGGCCAAGGCGCGTGTCGTGGTGGAGCACCTCGACATCATCAAGGACGACTTTTGGGATCGAAGACCCTGGCTGCTTTCCAACAAGCCAGGCAAGATTCCAAAGGAGACGTAAAATATACATCTATAGGGGGTATCATCCAAAAAAAGAAAAAAAAAAAAAACCTTTGATCGACCTAAACTCCGCAAAGATGCTTTCGCTGTGTATATGTTGCCAAACTCCGAGTCTCCATGTGCCCTTTTTATTTCGTTGCCTCCTTCGCTCTTTGTCTCCTCTTCTCCTCCTTCCTGGCTCGTCGTCGGCGCTTCTCTTCGTCGGCGTCGCTCGAGTCTGCCGACGACTTGGCCGACCTTGACGACTTTCTCGACTTGGCTTTGCGCTCCCGGCGCGCGGCCTTCTCCAGGGCGCGTTCCTCCTTGCGTTTCCGCTTCGCTTCTTTTCGCGCCCTTCTTTCCTCCTTGGTTTCTTTTCGAGATTCGCTGCCATTGGGCTTCTCGGCGTCTTGCCGGTCGCTGGTATCGTCCGAGGAGGAATCTGTGCTCGAGTCCTTGATCTCGAGCTTGTCCATGGTGCCCTCGAGGAATCCTCCCCGGACAAAGGACGAGTAGACCGAGTATTTGCCAAGGTTCTTGTCGATAACGTTGAGCTTGCCCGTCGTGATTGTCTGAACCACCTTTCCTTTCTTTGAGGTGTCGAGGCCCTTGAGCTGCTCGTCGAATGCGTTCATCCACCATTGGTCGCTTGTAAAGTGTTGCTTTTGACCCAATCCTTGGGTGTTGTCTTTGCGATTGAGTAGTAGGGGCTTTGCGAGTCCAATCGAGTCGTCGGTCTTGTGGAGAGAGTGACCAGTTCCCCGCCACCCTTGGGAGGAGAGGAGCGCGTGGGCGTTCATCGTGACGCTTCGTATGCGGTCGGGGATTTGCGACGAGTTTTGGGCTGAACAAAAGCTGGATGGTCAAGGAAACTCAACTTTTGAGGGTCCAGACTAGGAATTTTTTTAGCGGGGCTGGGATCTTATCACGCAGGTTGGCTTATCGGCTCGTGTCGTCTTACGTTGAATTTACCCTAGAGCTTCCTATGTGGTCATGACGTTATAGAAACCTCTCGACGCGCCTTGCGTCCCTGAATGTAGCTTCATTTGGAATGTGTAGCTTTCCGTTTTGAGCCTTGAGGTGTCTAGATAGCACTGTATCTCTAAGTGATTAAACTTCAGCCCAACCCTTGAGAAATGCTTCTGATCTCATCTCAGTCAGACACGGCAGCTTGCGCACGATGACGTTGGATCGACAGCGCCCCAGTAAGAATTGATTGAGGACCAACAGCTCATATAAGACACGTAAAGAGAACTCACTCGAGCCTTGCCTTAAACCACAAGCCTCGGTCGATTCTGGGTCGCCTGGCCAACATCTCTGGAACGACAGACACTGCTCCTGTTCGTCCGTCTCGTCCACCGCTTACATACCTCGATACACCGCACGTGACGAAGGACAGACACCTCCCTCCAACCCCTCCAACCAACAAGAGCCGAAGGCTCAAGCCCATCACAGTATCATCTTCCATCACCCGATAGTCCAGCTCGAGGCCCCTGCGTTTCAGGAGACGGTCGACGCCGCTAGGCAGAGAGTGAGGGATCACACACCCTGTACGCCCACGGACCAATAGCGACAGCTTGGAGGGAATGTCACCACTCGACCTCGCAACGTAACTCTTGTTTATTGCGAAGCCAGCTAGCCGTCTTGTTCGATATAAAGCTACAAGACCCTCCCACCGACACCGTGACTTTACTTCAGCACCATCTCCACCGTTCCCCGGGGAGCGAGACGACATCACCATGGCCCCAACATGTTCGGACCCCCGGCAGATCGTCATCAGCCTCAACCCCGCACGACGACAGGCCCTCTGGAAGCTCGTCAATGAAATCACCGATTTCATGAGCTCTCAGCTCGAGGTTGCTGATGAGGAGCTGGGCCCTGTTCTGTCCACCCCTCGTGACGAGAGCGGACCTTCAACACCCAGGGACGAAGATCCCGAGAAGCGCGTCCAGCAGCAGCCAAACAGATCGGCCCAGTCCCTGCGCATCCAAAGGGCCGCGCTGAAGCACCTGGCAGAATGGAAGCGGGAGTTCATGCCCAAGCTCGAGGAGATTATCCGTGTCAAGGATGATTACAAGATCCAGGAGGAGAGGCGCAAGCACCAGCAGGCACTGGAGCAAAAGAAGCTCGACACGCCCGAAGAAGGCGAGAATCTCATCAGTTTCGGAGAGACCAAGATCGACAAGTTGGAGGATGTCACCTCACTCCAGGCCTTGTACCACCCCATCCCAACGAGACTGACAACCATCCCATCCGAGGACAGGAAAGAAGCTCTCTCATGCATCCTGCTTCTCATCCTATCCACGGGCAAGTATTCGGCTCACACACGAGCCTTGGCACTCTATCTTGCCTCCTCACTGGAGCTCTCACAGTCCTTTATCATCAACGAAGAGATTGAAATTGCCAAGGCCCTTCTCGAGTCCTCCAAGAATGGGGACAAGCAGAAAGAGGTCATGTCTGCTGAAGCTGAAGCAGCCAAGCGCAGACAGGATAACAAGTTCAACAGATTCTGGAAGGTCGGACTCGCTTCCGTGGCTGGCGCAGCAGTTATCGGCGTAACTGGAGGCCTGGCTGCCCCCCTGGTTGCCGGCGCTGTCGGTAGCATCATGGGCGGCGTAGGCTTGGGAGGTGTTGCCAGCTTCCTCGGTATCTTTTGGATGAACGGTGCTCTTGTTGGCGCTCTATTTGGCGCATATGGAGCCAAGATGACGGTATGTATTCGTGCAATTTCACTGGACAACCACTAAAACTATGAACTAGGGTGAGATGATGGATAAGTATGCCAAGGAAGTCGAAGATTTCCGGTTCATCCCTCTCAAGGAAGAATGGGGTGATGTCTTCAACGCTGAAACCCCGCAAGACGAGCAAGAGCGCCGCCTTCGCGTCACCATTGGGATCAACGGCTGGCTTCACTCGGAGCAAGATGTCACCAAGCCATGGCGTATCATGAGCGATGATAGCGAGGTGTTTGCACTCCGGTACGAGATGAAGTCTCTCATTGCCCTTGGACATGCGCTGCGTAACCTGGTTGAGTCATTTGCATGGAAGAAGCTCAAGCTCGAGATCCTGAAGCGAACCGTCCTTGCAACTCTTCTTGCCGCCCTCTGGCCCATCCAGCTGCTCGCTACCGCCTCCAACGTCGACAACCCCTTTAACCACGCACACAACCGGTCTCGCAAGGCTGGCCAGCTCCTCGCGGATGCCCTCATCAACAAGGTTCAGGGCGAGCGGCCTGTAACACTGGTTGGCTACTCTCTTGGTGCCACGGCTATCCATGCTTGCCTGCAGTCCCTCGCCGAGCGCCACGCCTTTGGACTCGTCGACACTGTTGTCCTGATTGGAGCACCCGCACCTTCAGCACCCGCTCACTGGCGTACGCTTCGCACAGTTGTCTCTGGAAAGATCTTCAACGTGTTCTCCGAGAACGATCTTATCCTTGGTTTCGTGTACCGCGCGCACAGTCTCTCTATGGGAGTTGCCGGCTTGCAAGCGATCCCAGACGTCGAAGGAATCGAGAATCTTGACTTGAGCGAGTCAGTCAGCGGTCATCTGCGCTATCCGGATCTCACTGGTGAGATTCTTCGCAAGTGCGGATTCGTGGGTGTCAAAGCGGCAGCAGAGATCGAGAAGGATGACCTCATCAAGATGAAGGAGCACCAGGTCGAGGGCGACTTGCTCAACTTTGATGGAGCGCCGGCCTATGAGGAACCGAGGAGTTCTCAGTCGCCTCGCCAGGAGGAGATTGCGAGTGACCTCCGTGGGCTGAACATCTCCCCACCCGGTCTTGTGTCTCCCTCACAGCCTCCGGTCCAGGACAAGCAGCCTGGGTCTGAGAACCCTCCTCTTCCTCGGCGTCCAACTAATCGGGATGATGAGGAGCCCGTGCCCGAACTCCCTCGACGTTCTACGGCCAAGGAAGAGAAGCCAAAGACGGGAGCTCAAGACACGGCACCCTCTCCACCACTCCCCAGCCGTCCCACTGCTCCTCAGCAGGAGACAGCACCCAGCCTGCCTCGCCGTCCAACCGAGACTGAAAAGGAAGCCAACCCTTCCCTGCCAAGACGCCCGACCGAGTCTACAGAAGAAGATCTAGCATCATGGATGGAAGATAGACCCTGGACACCAGACTCGAACAGAACCGACGACGAGGAGTTCGGGGGCATCGTCATGGTCAACTACGACACCGATGGAAGTTCGAAATAAGTAGTCGGACGATGATGAGTTGAGAGAGTTGGACCCGCTAGATGAACAACGCGAATAGATCTAGGAATTAGGCATGGCGGAGTCCTTTAGTTTCAGTGTAGGAAATACGCACTCACTCCTTTCCGACGCCTTCTTTATCTTGCCCATCCCAGTGTAACCGTGAGGCTCTGAATCAATTACTCACTCAAACCACCAATAGAAAGACCCATCTCTATAACTTCTTCATCCTCTTCCACCGTCAAAGAGAGGAAGACCAGGAAGAATAAACGACGAGGCAGTGAATCACTGACAAAGAAACACCACCACTATAAAAATCCATCTCTACAACTTGTGCTGCTTGGAAAGGCAAACACAACCTGACTCTTCTGAAAAAGTAGAAAGAAATAAAATATATACTAAAAGAATTTAAATAATAACCTAATCAAACTATCACAGCGCTTGAGGATAGGTCAGGTCAACATTGAAACACGCCAAAGAAGTAGAGTTTCTTAAAGATTGCTCAGGATGAATAGATATATGAATAAATACAGGACCCCAGGCAGCTTAAAAGAGCCTGGTCCGTTTCCTAGTCTTCTTCCTCTCCCCTCTCCCCTCTCCCGTAGCTTTCAAGATTCGCATGGCTTTTTTTACTTCTTCCATCTTCTAGTGGTATCATGTGTCAAAGGAGAACAAGGAAATAAGGGAGACCCAAGAAACATAAAAACAGATTAGCGACGGCTGGTATTAGGCGTGTGCAGGGCGTGCGAAATGTGTCTCGTAGATGTGCTACGTAGCAATGAAAGCTCAGCTCAGTTCGGATGGTGGCGAACGGTCTCAGAATGTCCATGATAGGAAAATGTGCTTTATCAAGTCCTAGCACAAAGGGTCAGGCAGTTGGTTTATCGTTGCGACATGGTGTTGTTTAGCGGCGCGCAGGAGGCGCTTGGGGGCCGGCGGTGCCCTCCATGTTGCCAGTAAGCTCGGCGACGCGAGCCTTGATTCGGGCAACGCGGGATTCAATAGCTAAGGTATTGTCAGTATTATCAACTTGAGCCAAACTAACATGTATCAACTTACTCTCTTCTCCACTTGTATCGTCGTCGCCTTCGGTGGTTTTGTGAGCAGGGCGGGGTGCCTCGTCGGGTTGACGAGTGGCTCTATCAGCAGCGTTCTTGCGGATCTGAGCCCATCGATCTTGAACTCCTGGGCCGGCGCTGTGGCTCAGCTTCTCCTCATGTTGCGCCGCCGAACCGAGCTGGGGAGAGTGACGGGGCTCTCGGGCGATGGGGGGAGGCGTCGCGTCATTGTCGTCGTCAGAGTCAGGGGCAAAGGCAGGCTGGTCTGCGAGAGGGCCTTGGTTGAACCGAGCATTCTGCACCTCCACAGGGGTTGAGTTGTTGGTGCTAGGAGGGAGCTGAGCCTCC
Organism: Fusarium protoensiforme; assembly: GCA_011320165.1. Lineage (NCBI taxonomy): Eukaryota > Fungi > Ascomycota > Sordariomycetes > Hypocreales > Nectriaceae > Fusarium > Fusarium protoensiforme. Next base: position 15,467 of record JAANQP010000167.1, read on the forward strand.
TCCATAGTTGGCTCAACGACATCGTGGTTCTTCTGGGGTGTGTCGACGCGCTTCACAGGCTCTTCCATGGGCGTGACAAATTCGCCGGGTGTGGGGGTTGGCATCTCGGAGTCATCGCCCTGCACAGGGGCGGGCTGGGGAACGGGGGCCTGAACAGCCGCGGGCTCTGGTGTCTCAACACGAGCCGGAGTCGGTTGAGCAGGCGGCTCAGGTGTTGGCTGACCCCGTTGAAGGAGCGCGTTCACGTTGGCCCCGGCATTTTCTGGAAGCTTGGAGCTTCGGTTCTTGCGGAACAGCTTACGGAAACCGCGGTTCTCCTTGTTCTCCTTCTGCAGCTTCTTCTTCTTACTCTCGGGGCTTGATGGTGTAGGGGACACCATGTTCCCACGAGAAAAGTCTTGAGGCAGCTCGTTCTTGGGAGGGGGCGCGGGGACGACTGCTGGCTCTGGATCGGGGAGCTGTGTGATAGGCTCCTGGATCTGCTCCTGGACTGGCTCCGGAGCTGGTACAGGCGCAGGCTCGACCTCGGCGGGCTTATCGGGCACTGGAAGAGGCTTCCTTACGGTTTCCTTGGGGGCTGGGGCGAATGTCGGGGAGGCAACAGGCGTTGGCACGTCCTTAACGGGCACCTGAGGAGGCTGCTCTTGAGCATGCGAGCCACCATTGGTCTCGGCATCTCCGTTCACTCCCTCGGAAGGAATTGGTGATACAGTCAGGCCGCGACCTGCGTTGCTGTTGGCCATATACACGTCCTTGATCGTTCCCTTGTCGTACTTGGAGACCCATTTCAATGCTGATGAAGCCTCGCCGATGATGGTGGGCTGCAGGGTGAGAACACTGTTAGTCTTCTCAGCCATGAGCTCTGCATCAGTTCGGCCACGGCGCTGGTACTGCTGCTGGGCAGCGAGCTTCTTCTCCTGAAGTTCAGCTGCTCGAAGCTGTGCAGCCTTGGCTTGGATCCTGGCATGAGTGTCGGGGCCAATACTAGATTTGCTGGCGCTATTTTGGCCAACGTTGCTTTCGAGGGCTTGTTTTCCGGCAGACTTCCGTCGACTAAGTCCCTTTCCGCGTCGTGTCCAGCTAAAGAAGCCCTTCTTCTCTGCGATGTAGGCGCCCTCCTGAGGCTCTGGCGCCGCGCCAGCCACCATCTCTTCCATCACCAGCCAGCGGCCACCGGTGATCTTGGTCTCGACAATTGCGCATCGTCCGAATGCCGACTTTCGCTCGGCAGTCTCCTCGGGGGCGAGACTGGTCATCCAAACCCACCAGAATGCATCGTCCAAGGAAAAGGTGGTGATGCTAGCAAGTTCACCAGGTTCAAGGGAGCGGTCGTGCTCAAGTCTTGGTCGGTGTGACTGCGAGCTTCGTTGTCTCACCGTCTCAAGAGGCGGCAGGACCTTGTCAGGAGGGAGAAGAAGGTTCGATCGAGCGGCCTGGTTTTCGTCGACAAATCCAGAGGACAAGAAGTCGGCCCATGAGGGAGTTGTTGGTCTGCCGAGGCCGTTTCCAGACGCGGGTGTCCTGCGAAGGCCAGGTGGTGGTTGTTTCTGGGCCAAGGCACTTTCGTCGTCATCGTCTTCCTCCTCGAGAGTACTAGAGAATCCGATGTCTTCAAATCGCGACCAAGATGCATCGCGCAGACTGGTCGAGTGCTTTGAGCTCGATACTTGCGACTGGTTGGCGCCAGCAACGGCCTTCAAGACTCGACGACACTCATCGGTCAAGGCTTTAACGGGGTCCTCGTACTCGGAAAATTCCTGCAATGCGCGGTCCTCATCACGGTACTGGAAATGGTTGGCCCTCCGGAGAAGGGCAAAAGGAGTCGGGGACACGGTGTCGACGATCATGACAACCTTGTTGGTAGTCGAGCTCATAAGCGCCGGTCGCTGGGGAGGATATTCGGTTTCCTGGAGCAGCTTCTTGAGAGACATGGGGAGCATGGTGATGCCGGTGACGTTCTGTTCAGGCGAGAGAGATCGGAGGAAAGCGAAGAACATGTGGCTCGTCGCATCAGCAGCACTGGTTTCAAGTAAGCAATCACGATAAACAGCAGTCGTCCAAGGTCACTTACCGAAGCCACGCCTCATATCCTCCCTCGAAACCCTTGGTGGTGTCCTTGTGCTCAAAGGCCCACCATGCAGCCATCCGCGACAGCTTGCGACCACCCAGACCATTGGACTTTCCATGGGCAGCAACTGCTGCCAGGAGGTCGAAGAAGTCAAAGATGATGCGTTGACGGGCGCCATTCTCGACGCTAATCGGGATGAATGTCTTGAAAGAGTCTCGGGCCAGGTGTGAGTCTAGACAAGGGTCAGGTCTGCCGTTTGAAGATGTCGTTAACGTCATGCCATGCGAAAGCACATACCAATTTCTCCCACTTTGAACAGCTCATACGCATCCCAGCCAACAATGCCCCCCTGAATTCGACTCCAGCACCACTTTGCGACGCCAGAAACCACCTGGGAATGTTAGTTGGCGCAATTCTTGTTGCCGTAACCCACGTACCATTGGTTCAGTCATGCGCAACTCCTGGAGCAATTGTTCACCGCGTAGATTCGCATGAGACTCGAAAAAGTGACGGACAAAGGAGCGCACGGCGCTGGGATCGGAGGTCGGTCGGAATGGAAGGAGAAGAAACGGGTGGTCGAGGGCTGGAGCACAGCATGGCGATTAGCATGTCGTGTACATGGAGGGGCATGGTGGCGACGAGGAGTTGCAGAGTGCGTATCCCATGTGACGAAAGTAACATACCTCGCGCCTTGAGCTCTTGAGTACAACATCGGATCAGCTCGTGGACCTCCTCGGGCTCGACAGAGGTGCGCGCGTAGGCATCGGTCCATTGTGGTTTGGGCGGCAGCGACGAGGCAAGATCGTTCGCGGCCTTCTTCTTGGACTTGGAGTCCTTTCCCTTGAGGCGAGCGAAGAGGCTAGCCATGACAGGCAACGGCTTGACAGCAGTTGCGAGAGAAGATAGTCAGGCGCGGTGGCGAGGGGATTCCATGCGACAAGAGAATAGGATGCAAAAGCGACGTCAAGCCGGGACGTGAATAAAGGGGCGGTGATGCTCTGGGGTGTACCGATGCCAGGTACTGTCCAGGAGCTATTCGGTGATAATTTCCCGGTTCAGAGTGGGAAAAGCAAGGCCCCGGTTGCGAAATATGGCCAGGGTCTGTCGGCAGTTGGGTCGATTCAGCAGTAGCTTCTACTGCACTGGCGATGATCGTGATATGAAATGGTGAAGCTGAATGTGAAGGTGCCTGCGCGCGAGAGAGACGTGTAAGTCAGGGAAGGTGGGCTCAGGGACGGTTTCTACGCGGGCGTGAGCGGCAGATGGGCGTACAAATAAAATTAGGGGACCCTTTTCCCCTCTGGCGGATGTTGGAGGTTGATACAAGGCGGGTGAGATTGGCTGCTGCTGGGTATGGAAACGAAACGACGTGCTCAACGGGGGTGAAGGAGAAAAAAAAAAGGAGGGGCACGAGGCCGGGGATAGAGAAGGATTATGGGAAGAATGGAAAAGAGAATCGAAAGAGAGGAAGAGGAAAAAAAAATTGTGAGTCCAACCAGAAGCAAGATGAGACGAGAAGAGAGAGAGAGAGAGGGTGACAATGGGATTGGGGACGGGACGGGATTGTGGACAACGGGCGAGGTAGGTGCAGTGCGCGCTTCAGGGGCGACGACGGGGATGCGCGACCAGGTTTATCATGGATGGATGAGGACGGTACGTGCAGAAGGGAACAGCACTAAGATTGGGATTTGGGCTCTCGAGCTGGGATGACAGGACGGAGAGCATGAAGAAGTTGACAAGGGTGGGTAGGGGCCCTTTGGGATGGAGGGAGGGGTGTGTGTGCGAGTGATGAGTGTGTTGTATTTGTGTGATTGAATAACCTAGAGGTGATGGGACTGTGGTGTATTGTATAGATTCAATTCTGCTGTAATATTCATGATTGAGCTGCGGCAAGATATTAGAGGGCAGCTGGCATCATGGGCTGTATGATATCACAAATCCATCCTCGCGTCTGATCGGATATTGGCGCTGGGCCACTGTAACCGTGAGGCTGAGAATCACCTAGTTATGTAGGTACACACAGGCACAGGCTTCGTCAACCAACATAGCGCCTTCCGGATGGTTGACAAGCCGCGCCCGAGTCCAGCTCACCACCCCACGAGCCCGCAAGCCAAGGGGCTCTAGGAACAGGCTAGCAGGTCAGGGTGGAGGGGGCTCGGGAGGCAGATTCATTCGGGGCATTCCATTCCAGGGGACAAGGAAAGGTGGTGATGAGGTGCGATGCGATGCCATGCCATGGGCGGGAGGAAAAAAGGACGGGACCCAAGAGTTGGGCAGTGTGCTACTCGCAATGTGAGAGGCCAAGACAAGAGGTAACCGTAACCGTTGGACCAGAGCTGGCCAACGCGATTGGGCCGCTGCCAGAGGTCAAGGCTTCATCAGAGGAGAGAGGAGTGGACCGCCACGTTCCTGGATGCCCTGAAATTTTAATTACGTTGGGCGGGCGGGCGGCCAGGTAATTAATTAATTGGATGTTCCTGGGGGAGAGGGCTTTCATGTCTTTGATTGATCATGCCGCTCCTCATGCCGTGACTCTCTATCAGACAATGACGGCAATGGCTGAAGGGGGGGAAGAGGGAGGAAAAATCAATAGGAGGAGAGCGCGGACAGAGACTTTTACAACGTCAAACAAGGCTTCACCACCAAGCTCAGAAACTTGGGATGATGGACAGGGGTCGTGTTCCCATCCATGGCCCGGCATCGGTCTTGACAAGCCTGTCACCTTGGCGCCTTGGTTGGACGCCATCGCCGTAGTCAAATTGGTTCTGTAGCTCCAACTTAGCTTGCGCGAGCTGAGCGACAAGCGAGACGCGCTGATGAGCCTCTCACGTCTTTTTTTTCGCGACTGATCCAATCTCTAGACCAGCAGACCAGCAATCATTTCGGGTGGCTCGACGCCATCGTTTCGCATTTCCTCTCCAAGAGTTCGTCAGTCACCCGATGAGGCGCCTCTTCAAACTTCCGAGCCGCTCACACGGCGGGAGAAGCGACGCCGTTGCGTCCCGTATGGCGCCTCTGGTGGCCTAATTGGCGGCGGACTGTCCCTTGCCAATATCAGCGCCTCTGTTAAGATAGGGCTTTCAGCCCGTCGATGAACCCAAGCCTCGCTCGTTCTTCTCCGCGTCATGAGTAGCGCCTCTGGAGGAGACGAGAAAAAAAAAGGTTGTCTATTCAAGGTATCCTTGATGGTAATCCACTCTCGACTCGGCCGATTCAAATCGTTCCGGTTCGCGAGCATCTTCAACATCAGCCTCTCTCCGTCTGGGATACCCCATCTCCTGCCAGGAACCTATCGACGGCGGGACATCCAGTTTCTGCCCGCAAAAAAAAAAAAACCCAAATATAGCCATCTATTCCTTCTCCTAGGCTTCTTTCGGGGTGTCTTTTGTCCAATGGCCATACCGGTGGCTCGGCCATCCGTGGGGCGCCCCGAGTTGTGAGTTGGCATGGCCAGCGCATCCTCATCCCACCCAAGCCGGCATTCGTGGGCGTCGTGAGTGGCCGCCTGTTCGCCCAGGATTTTTTCTTCTCGGATCGACGTGCTGAGCTGGCAGACGGGCTGTGCCAGACGACGACTGGCTATCCCAAATGTACGTGAGCAAGATCAGGACGTGGCCACTAACACGTAGTGTCCCATCTCACACCGTCGGCAACCAAGATGCAGGTCATACAGAGCCCGGAAACCTGGCAGCAAGCAAGCCTCGATGGCGGCGGATCTTGCTGATGAGGACGAAACATCCTTGGCAGCCCGTCCAAGGCATGAGTCTGTGTCGTCGTCGCCATCAACCGTCATCCCAACTCGGCCGCTTCTCGACGCCCAGACCTCGATCCATGACCCCGGTCTAGGTCGAGTTGAACCGCAAACCAAACTCCACAGTCGTTATGCTTCATGCGGGCGGGGACGGACGGGCACTTTACGTGCGTCCCTCTTCTGCTCATCCGTATTCCGCGCCTGGTTGGTATGCCAGGGCTGAAACAAGATGCTCATGGTTCAGGCGTTGGTTCCCGTTCGTCCACGTTGTTGACGCTCAACCTTGATTATGACTGGCGCGTCCCTCCATGCCCCCGCATTCTCATGGAATCTTTTTGGACATGGGAGATCTGATGCTACCTCTTCTTTTTTGCGATACTATACGGGGCATATCCCAAGGGAGGCGTTCGAGGGATGAAGGTGGTGCTTCAATCTCAGACTTTTTCCACCTGGACTCATCTTGCACCTTGATTCATGCGCTCGGTCGTCCAGCCCCTGGTGAAGCTGAAGGGATCGTGCCATTTCGCTCAGACTGAATCTTCGGCTTCTCCTTCGAGAAGAGGTCTAGGCGAGAGACTAGCATCGCGCGCTGAAGAGTGGAGTTGGCCGGTTGGAATTGCTTCAACACGGACCCTTCCCTCAACCGTGACCCTGAACTGACAAAGTCCTTGACCTCGGGCATGATGGCTGCTGGGTCTGGCCGGCCCGCTCTCTCCTCCCTCCATCCGTTCTCACCGTCCGCTGATCTCCGAATGCTGTCTACACTACAATGCTTGGTTCGGGGGTTTCGAATCACCAGAGGATGACGTCTTTCAACAGCTCGATACGATACGCTAGGGAATCGTTCATCCGTAATCCTTATACTACAACTACATATATCCATGTAAATAGATTCCCGAAGGTGATCCTCCCATGATCCCTGGTCCAGCGACCCGATCATCTGGGGACCGATATTCCTACATGCCAAATCCTACATCCTACATACTTAGATACATTACCTTAACCCTGATCCCATGTGCTAATACAACGCCGTCATAAGACAACAAATACGCTGGCTCTGATAAACCCCAAACACACACTTTACTCTTCCTTCTTGCGCTGTTCTTCCTCCTCGGCAAGCTTGAGGGCTTCCTCGAGAGCCTCTTCATCTGCAGCAAAGTCGGCGTCGTTCTCCTTATCATCTTCGTCCTTCTTCTCTGATGTCTTGGTCTCTGCTTTCTTGGCCCCCTTCACATCCTCTTCCTCTTCGGCAGCCTCGGGCTTCTCGACCTTGGCCTTGGTCGTCGAACCTGGTGCCAATGCCCAGTCGATCTCACCATCAGGTCCGTATCGCGATACGAGCCATTCGTTGGCCTTCTTGAAGTGCCCACAGTCAAAGAATCCCCGAGAAGCGCTGAGAGGGCTGGGATGCACACTCTGCAGGACAAGATGCTTCACTCGGTCGACCTTCTGCACTCGCTTGCCAGCCGGTGTTCCCCATGCCATGAACACCACACCCCTCGTTCTCTTCTGCACAACTAGGTCAATGACCTTTTGGGTGAAGCGCTCCCAACCTCGGTTGGAATGCGAATTGGCCTCATGAGCCCGGACAGTGAGGCAGGTATTCAGCATAAGCACACCACGGTCCGCCCAGGGTGTAAGGAGTCCTCCCTTGTTGGGCGGTGGCTCGAAAGATGGGTAGTCCTTCTTGAGGGCAATGTACATGTTCTTGAGAGAGGGCGGTGCGGGAGTAGGAGGTCGCACGGAGAAGGCCAGTCCATGAGCCTGGTTGTTGTTGTGATAGGGGTCTTGGCCGACGATGACAACCTTGACGTTGTTGAACTTGGTGTGACGGGACCTGATTGTCCAATGTCAGAAGGGAACATCAAAAGCAAGCATCTTGAATCCATACCATGAGTAGACGTCCTCCTTGGGCGGGAACCATTTCCGGCCAGCAGCTGTCTCGCGGTTCAAGAAGCGCTTCAGCTCAAGGAACTCCTTGGTCGTGATGTCATCCTTGAGGTGGGCCAGCCAGCTGTCGTCGAGGGTATTAATCTCGAGCTGGAGAAGCTCCTTTTGCTCCGCAGTGAGAGTCCCCAACCACTTGGCCTTGTCGAACTTGACGGCCGGCGCCGCCGCAACGCTACCGGCGGGCTTAGGGGCAGCTCCAAAGAAGGAAGCAATGTTACCGTCGGCCTTGGGCTTCTTCGCGTCGCTTCGACCAGCCGCCGCGGCGGCCTTGCGCTTGAGCGTCGACATGACGAGGTGTTGTGTGTGGAGACGAAGACGGAGATGGAGAAGGGGTCGATGCACGGGGAGTCCTCGGAGAAGAAGGACTCTGGGGAGAGCTCGCGAGGGAAGAATCCTGGGCAATTGGACTCGGCAAACGGTTCAGCGAAAATTGATTGGCACCAAAACTTTGGAGAAGAAACAATGGAGACGGATGAGAAAGTGCAGGACCGTGTCGTGATATAGGCAGTGTGATGAGATGTGACGAGATGTGATGGATTTTCCGAGCTAAAGTGGTGATGCAAGCCCTCAGGAGTCGATGGCAACGGGGCGCGTTGCGGGAGACGCGGTCGGACCCCAGCCATTTACGCGCTTCCCGTGACTTTCGCGTCGGGAGGCTTGGGACTTTAGTCCAGGCTGCAGGGCACTGAAACCTGGGGGCTTTTCCTGAGTGGCTGGGAGCTGGAGTAGCTTCGGCACTAGCAAGCCTGGCGTAACCGGTGGCTAGGCAGAACTAGGCAGAACTGCGGAGTTGAAGATTGGTCTTGTTGTGAATTGTGGAACTATGCAACTTGTGCTATTCAGACGTATCAATTGGGTTCTTTAGAGTTGCACAACAGCGTCGTCTAAACCACACACTTGGGCAACTTCAGCCCTGCGTTTCTCGGTTGGTTAGCAAGAGTTTACTTTGTCAGAGCCCTAGCTACTATCATTGGTGCATCTACCTGCATCACTGGCGTTTGCAGACTCCTTTTCTGGACTGCTGCATTGGCATTCACATCAAGGCCAGATTATGCAGGCGCTGACAACTCAATTCATATGCTATCTTGAATGCAGTTTCTTATTTACCTTGATTGTTCATTTATTTCAACTACAGCCATCTAGTAGACTTGCACTCTTCCTCATTCGAGAGCCTCTCCAATGGCTACATGCCCGATGAACTTGTTCCTGCGTGGCGCATTAGTCAGCCGTCGTCACCACGCTTTTCCAATCTGGGCACCACACCCGACAGGCATTACCTCATGTAAGCTCCGACCTCAACTGGACAGCTTGTAACTCCCGGCTGCTTCGAACACCCCGCGACAACAACACCGCAGGCCCGCATCTACACTCTGCAGGATAGCCATGCTCTACGGCATAGCTCACTACTTTGGCACATAGAAGTTGCCCAAGATGAGGCAATCAATCGTCTGGGTTCTCCGTTAGTCAATCGCTGCCACTCGGCACACGCGACACCTGGCAAGCTCGCTGACCTGTTGTTAGTGCTCTGGCAGGCCACCTTGGGAATTAGCACGAATGCCAAATATTACCAGCAAGAGATCAAAGAACAGCCCGTTCAGCGAGGCGGCCAGAACAAACATGTCGCCGCTCCAAGAACCGATGTGGTCGTTGACCAAAACCACCATCACGCTCCCCAACCTGGTACAGTCGGCCTCGACGGAGGGAAAGGGAGCGCAAAGACGCTGACAGCTTCTAGGTGCGGAACTGGTCGATTCAGCGATGGCCGAGCTGAGAAGAGCACCACATCCTTCGCATCGTCAAAAGCGAAAGGCAGCAGGTCTCGTCGGAACCGCCCTGCGGTATATCCTCAAAGCTATCCCCACCAGCCCTGTCACCTCGCCATCCCAATCTCACGATTCTACCGCCACCGGCTCCATCTCCAATGCGATCGACCTTCTCGAGCAGGCCGCGCGGCAAAACAATTCCGACGCTCTCTACTTGCTCGCCGAGATAAACTTCTTTGGTAACTACAGCCACCCAAGAAACTTGGACGTGGCCTTCAACCACTATAACCAGCTCGCCAATGTGTACGGAAATACGACGGCCCAGTTCATGGTCGGACTCTACTATTCCACGGGGATCGGCAATGTCGTTGAACGCGATCAAGCAAAGGCGCTTCTCTACTACACCTTTGCTGCTCTTCGCGGAAACGCTCGCGCGGAAATGGCTGCGGGATTCAGGCATCACGCTGGCATTGGAACAACTAAGAACTGCGAGACGGCGGTGAAATTCTACAAGAGCGTGGCAGACAAGGCTATTGCCTGGCACAGATCTGGTCCTCCTGGTGGCAGAGCTTGGGTCCAACAACAATGGCGAATCTCGGATGACCACGGAGGTATCTACGGAGAAGGGGCAAGTGCTTCAAGTGCAGGTATGAACGCTTTCAAACCTAGCTACGGATCCGACGCAAATGCTGCCATCGACGACGTAATTGAGTACCTCGATTTGATGTCTCAAAAGGGTGACTTTAAGGCATCGTTCAACTTGGGAAGGATATACTACGAGGGCCAGCGGGGCCTTGACCCTGAAATCGACATTGCCCTCAGATACTTTAGCAAGGTCGTGTCCCGCTACTGGAAGCAAGATGGACGACTCCACGAAAGCCCTAAGCCGGGTCTGGAGAAGATCGCTACCAAGGCGGCTGGTTACATTGGCAGGATGTACCTAAGGGGCGATGGCGTTGCTCAGAACTTTGCAAGGGCAAGACTCTGGTTCGAGCGTGGTATCACGCAAGGAGATGCCCAGTCGCAGCATGGTCTCGCTCTGATGCTGCTTCATGGCTATGGGGGGAAACAAAATGTCAAGTTGGCCATGGAACTCTTCAGAGCATCCGCGGACCAGGATTTCCCTGCTGCCATGGTCCAGATGGGACATCTTTACTTGGATCAGGGCGGCCAAGAGGACGTCAGAATCGCCAATAACTACTTTGAACTTGCGGGGCGACACGGCAACATCGAGGCGCATTACTACATTGCAGAGATGATCCACCATGGCGTTGGACGGGAGAAGCTCTGCGGTGCCTCTCTCACATATTACAAGAGTGTTGCCGAGAAGGCTGAGCCGTTGGTTTCATCCTGGGGCGATGCCAACGATGCATACGAAGCCGGTGACCATGACCTTGCGTTCCTGGAATACCTTCTGGCTGCTGAGCAGGGCTACGAGAAGGCGCAGACCAACGTGGCATACATGCTGGACTCTACGCAGGGGCACTTCGCTCTGTCGTCGTTTATCCAAAAGGCTCGAGACAAGAGCGGCCTTCTCAAGAACCCATCGCTCGCACTCGTCTATTGGACTCGATCATCGAGACAGTCGAATGTCGACTCACTTGTCAAGATGGGCGACTATTACTTTGATGGCATTGGCACCGAGGTTGACGTCGCCAAGGCTGTCCAGTGCTACACTGGAGCCTCGGACTATTCGCAAAGCGCCCAGGCTCTATACAACCTGGGGTGGATGCATGAGAATGGCATTGGACTGGTGCAGGATTTCCACCTGGCCAAGAGGTATTATGACCATGCATTGGAAGTGAATGAGGAGGCATATTTGCCCGTTACTCTGAGCCTGTTTAAGCTTCGACTTCGAAGCGCTTGGAACACCTTGACACATGGACCGATCCATTCCATCCAGGATGAGCCCAGTAAGTCTTCCGTTGAATTATTTTGCTATTTATATCCTTACAATGCCTTCAGAACCGAAAAAGGTCAGATCACTCTCGGAATGGATCAACCACTTTTTGCAAGATGACGGACAGTATGACGAGGAATACTATGCCGGTGAGGATCTTTACGACGGCGCGCTGGGCAGCGGAGAAGGCGCGGGTGAAGATGATGGGATAATGGAGAGCCTTCTTATTATTGGCATCACCTTCTCGCTTGTGTTCCTCCTCTGGTGGCGTCAACGGCTGCAGCAGGCACATCAGGAGGGCGAGGACGCCCGTCGAAGAAACCTGGAAGGATTGCCTCCGAACCAGCGGCCTGGCAACGGTCGTGCTGGTCCTGATTTTGCTGGGTGGGCTGCGGGAGGTGTAGGCCTGTAAAGTACGTAGTTGTGGATGTGTGAAGAGTGGCGGGCATGTCCCTTTTCTTGATGGTAGCATTGGAGCGATGGCGTTTCTGGGTTGATTTGCCAAGTTAGATGGAATTGTGTAAGAGATACTCGAGAGCGATTTTCATCAAACAGTATTCTTGACGTTGTGATAGTATGTCTGTCGGCTTTGAGTAGAGTCAGTGGACGGCACGGCTTTGTCCGCCATGGCTGGCGTGGGAAAAGGGACGTTGCACGCCACTGACTGATACGTAATATTTTGGCGGCCAGCCCGAGAGAACTTGAACAACGGAACAATTAGATATTCTGTATCAATCTTGATTCAGGGAAGGCCACGGCTGTCAAATTAGATCCTCTGGGTCTCGTTTCATCCCTTCTGTTCATCTGTTTATCATTGAGCCAACAGACCCGTGAAGGCTGGCGCTAACAAAGAAGCGGGACTGGCTGCCAGGCCCTCTGTGTAACACGATCAATGGCTCCAAGACGATGCAGGATGAGACGTTTCAAGCCAAGAGGCTGAGCTCGGAATGGGTAGCGTCCGTGAATCCTTTCACGGTTGTGCAACCCTTGACAAAGCAGCCAGCCACGGGCTTGGACGTCTGTCTAGCTAAGCGATGGATCTTTGGATGAGAATATTATCTGAGGTGCCAGTGCTAAAATATCACTCTGAGGAATAGAATAAGCTACTGTAAGCATGACTCTCTGACTATTGAACCCCGCGATCCCAGACTCAGCAGTGATAAACATGGAGTCTCTGCTCCGCAGAACAAGGAGGCTTGCCGCTTGTCCATATCCATAGGCGCCTGTGAGCCAAGCAGGCTGGCCCCCTTTTGGGCCTGTGAAACTTGAATGCGCAACGCCTCCTGCCACGGATCATCGCCCAGAGATAGATACTGCACGGAGATCCTCCCCCCTACTCTTCTCCTCTCTGTGCGCCAAAGCACGCACTGCGAGTCTATTTATGACTGTCTTCTTTGCATGGCAGCTGCCAAGGATCCTTAAATAACTCGATTCCCTTTTTTTTCACTCTTTTCCCCCTTCTCCGCTTAGTTACTCTTCCCTTGCATTATCTTCTGGTCAGCGGCCGTTTGCTGCTTACTCCAAACAACCTCCACTCATCCCTGCGACGTCGGGGCCGCCCTTGAAACTCCATCACCCTGCCTGGTTGCCCCGGGGCCTGCGTGCATGCACCACCTCCCACCTCCTCGGACGGGACAACTTGAACACAACACACACACACACACACACCATACAGCAGAATTAGAATTGCCAGTACTGAACATGTCGGCGACTCTATTTGTGCGGCGCGCTCTTCAGCGCAGAGATGACGACGACGACGATGATCGCACGGAATCATGGGGCCTTGACGACGACGACAATGATGATGGCTATTGGTGGTATAGCGATGTAGGCGACGCTGCCCGATTTCACCGAACCCAACGTTTCGCATACTAATTGAAGTAGGAGGGAGTTATCGTCAAGTGGTCAATCCTGGGCGTCATCGTCCTTCTATTTACCCTCTGGATCGTGGGCGGATACTGGCATGCGAAGAGGAGGATCGCAAAGGGTCTCCGACCTCTGGCATATCACCGGGTGAGTCGGCCTCCAGATTCCTTCTGTCAATCTCGACAGGCGCTAACATTTACTTCCAGTGCTTCGTGAGCAGGCGCATGATGGCACAGGTCGACCCAAGATACGCATACCACCCACAGCCGTATTATGCTGGCTACCCGCCGCCGGAAGGATACACTTATGGGCAGCCCGGTGGATATCCCATGTACAACATGCCTCCTCCGGTATACGACCCGTCACGGCCTCCCATGTACGAAGAGCCTCCCGAAGGTGGCTCTAAGATCGACCCGACGCAAGGACAGAGACGGGACGGCGGACCTGCAGACTACCAGGCACCACAAGGACCACCTCCTGCGAGATAGACGACGGAAACATGTACAAGATTAGATGGATAAGGGCAAGATACACCAGGATTTGATCGAGACGGATTTAAGGTCTGGAGGCTTCACAGGAAATAACGACCATCAATGCGATGCTGGGAAACTATCAAATTGAAAAAGAAACGAGCTAGCTTATGATACCAGAAATAGATAGGCACTAACGGCCTTGTGCTGAATGAAACCAACACCAAGATCGTTCTCCCTTTTGCAGTAAACCCATAACCATAAACTCCAGTCGCCTTGGGTATATGTATCTGTTGTGTGTAATCTGATCCTGCGCCTTGTTCTAATCCACGTCCATGGCATCTGGATCGTCATCCGTATATGTTTGAGGTACAATCGCATCCGCATCGTTCGTCGAGTCACGGTCTACGCTCGGGGTATTCGTCTTGCCCTCCCGCTCAAGTCGCTGCTGCTCCCTCGTGCGGCGCCTCGACTCTATGATGGCCTTGCGCACGCTGTCCTTGTCCTCGGGCACCGTCAGCGACTTGGGGTCGCTGTAGAGCACAAGCTGCATGCCTGCCAGCTCGCCTTCGCTATTGGCAAGGACGGCTGGAGGAATGCGGTTCGCGCGCAGGTGCTTCTCAATGTCCGGGAGGAAGACAAGCTTGCCGGGATCATCGGTATCGCTGTCGGAGGAGAGCTCATCGTCGATGTTGTAGATGTAAACCTTGTGCTTGGAATCATCGAGTTGCATCGAATCATTTGAAACTGGGCGCTCGCGATCAGAGGACGAAGATGAGGGCGCGGCATTGGGAATAGATGGCGTTGGGATTGATGGTTCCTCGACAGGAACATACAGCTTAGAGCCGCTTTGCTCTGTAAGTCGTGTGCGACGTTAGCTCCATCATGGGATCTACCGGAACGTTGAAAGAGTGGGACAAGACGGGATGAACGTACCAATGTTAAGCAGACTCAGGCGCTTAGAGAGACGCTCATTGTCCTGAGTCTCTGCCTTTCTCTTGCGCCGTAACCTCCTCGCCTTGTCTATGCCGTCGGTAGCAACCGGGGCTGCCGAGGTGGAGGGAGATTGCGATCCGTGCAACATGATTGATTGATTGTCAAGTTGGTAGAGATGGAGGTGTCCGGGGAGTCAGTGGTCAATGGCCCCCCCTTGGACGCCGCTGGAAGGCCTAAAAAAAAAAAGGGCAACCTTGAACCCTTCAACATCCGGAGACGAATCAACGAGAGGGAGAAGGACACGGCTGCCACCACCCGTGGCGAGGATGAACCGTTTTTTCGCCTGAGCGAGTATAAAAGCTTTTTTTCGTTTTTTGAGTCTGGCAAGAAGAGTTCGCCCCTGATGTGGGTGCGCATCAATCGCACTGTCGGCGGCAGAAGCAGCAGAAGCAGCGCCTCTTCGGCCTGGAACGGGATTGCGATTGCGGCGGGCTTCAGCGGTTGCGATAGCGGTTGCGGGCGTTGGAGTCGGCGCTGTCCGCCCCGGAGCTGGAGCTGGAGGCAGGTCCAGACGAGCACGGGTGGGCGCGGGCCTTATGTATCCCTCTTGACTCATTCAGCGGGTTCTTGTAGAACTTTCCACTCCCCTCCGTCAGCGCCACCAATAACACAGCGACTGCTACCTCTTCTCCTCCACAACCACAACCACAACCTCCCCCAGACAACCGTCGCTGCGACTCCGCGACACACGACAACCACGATATTCGCGCGGCAGATCCCCAAGGCCACAAGGAGATTTCCCTCTTTCCTCTTTCGACGGTCTTACTCCAGCAGCTCGACCATGGCCGAGTCCGAGCTCAAGTGGCCCGCTGCGCGCGTCCGCCAGACATTCCTCGAGTACTTTGAGCAGAGGGGCCACACGATAGGTATGCGATAGTGCGGGCAACACGCCTCGCCACCCCGGACGGCTTCGCAATTATACCCAATTTCTTCTACGAGATTTCTTCAATGCCGTCATATAATTTTCATCATCCCTCTCCCATCTCGACAGGCGCTGACAAGGCTCTTCTCCAATGCAGTCCCCTCCTCCTCCGTCGTCCCTCACAATGACCCCACCTTGCTCTTCACCAATGCGGGCATGAACCAGTTCAAGCCCATCTTCCTCGGCACCATTGGCAAGACGGATCCCATGGCCGGCCTCAAGGCCGCTGTCGACAGCCAAAAGTGCATCCGCGCCGGTGGCAAGCACAATGATCTCGACGATGTCGGCAAGGATAGCTATCACCACACCTTCTTCGAGATGCTGGGTAACTGGTCTTTCGGCGACTACTTCAAGAAGGAGGCTGTCCAGTACTCTTGGGAGCTCCTGACCAAGGTCTACGGTCTCGATCCTGGCCGTCTGTATGTCACTTACTTTGAGGGTGACGCGAAGTTGAAGCTGGAGCCTGATTTGGAGGCCAAAGACCTCTGGCTGTCGGTTGGCGTGCCCGAGGACCACATCCTCCCTGGCAACATGAAGGACAACTTCTGGGAGATGGGTGACCAAGGCCCTTGCGGTCCTTGCAGTGAGATTCACTACGACAAGGTGGGTGGTCGCAACGCCGCCAGCCTCGTCAACATGGATGACCCCATGGTTGTCGAGATCTGGAACAACGTTTTCATGCAGTACGACCGACAGAAGGACGGCAGCCTCAAGTCGCTGCCTGCCAAGCACATTGATACCGGTATGGGCTACGAGCGATTGGTCTCTGCTCTCCAGGATACCGTCTCCAACTACGCCACCGACTGCTTCACTCCCCTTTTCAAGAAGATCGAGGAGGTGACCGGCGCCCGACCGTACAGTGACAAGTACGGCAAGGACGACGTCGACGGTATCGATACCGCTTACCGTGTTGTTGCTGACCACATCCGAACTCTGTCATTTTCAATTGCCGACGGCGCCGTACCCAACAATGATGGCCGAGGCTACGTCGTCCGACGTGTCCTACGACGAGGTGTTCGATATGCCAGGAAGTACTTCAACGCCGATATCGGCGCATTCTTCTCCAAGATCCTGCCTGCCTTGGTCGACCAGATGGGCGAGCAGTTCCCTGAGCTTGTCAAGAAGCAGCAAGACATCAAGGAGATCCTTGATGAGGAGGAGGTTGCCTTTGCGCGAACTCTGGACCGCGGTGAGGCGCAGTTCGAGAAGTACGCTGCTCAGGCTGTCAAGGACGGCTCCAAGAAGCTCGAGGGCGACGTTGTCTGGCGACTGTATGACACTTTCGGTTTCCCTGTTGATTTGACCCGGTTGATGGCTGAGGAGCGAAGCCTTGAGATTGACGACGCCGAGGTCGAGGCTGCTCGTATCAAGGCCCGAGAGGCCAGCAAGGCTGTCAAGGAGTCTGTCCAGACTTTCTCCAAGCTCAACGTCCACCAGATCGCCGAGCTCGAGCAACAGCTCAAGGTCGAGCGAACCAACGACGACGCCAAGTTCCTCCAGGGTGACAGCAAGGGCAAGGTGCAACTGATCTACGACGGCACGTCATTCCTCAAGTCGACAAAGGATATCCCTGAGAAGACCGCCCTCGGTCTTCTGCTCGACAACACCAACTTCTACGCCGAGTCCGGTGGTCAGGTCGCCGATACCGGAAGACTCGTCATTGACGATGTTGCCGAGTTCAATGTCCTGGATGTCCAGAACTTTGGTGGCTACATCCTCCACAGCGGTTACATCGAGTACGGTACTCTGAACTCTGGAGATGAGGTCATCTGCGAGTACGACGAGCTTCGTCGATCGCCTATCCGAAACAACCACACTGGTACCCATATCCTGAACCACTCGCTGCGGGAGGTCCTCGGCGATGATATTCACCAGAAGGGTTCGCTGGTGGACAATGAGAAGCTGCGTTTCGATTTCTCCCACAAGACTGGTGTCAAGATCGAGGAGCTCAGGAAGATTGAGGATATGTCCAACGAGTATATCCGCCGCAGCTCCCCTATCTTCTCCAAGGATGTTGACCTGGACCTTGCCCGCCAGATTGAGGGCTGCCGTGCCGTCTTTGGCGAGACCTACCCCAACCCCGTCCGCGTTGTGTCCATTGGCAAGGACATTGACGAGATGCTTGCCGACCCTAAGAAGGCGGAGTGGCGCCAGTACAGTGTCGAGTTCTGTGGTGGCACCCACGTTGAGCAGACCGGCCTGATCAAGGATCTCATCCTTATCGAGGAGAGCGGTATCGCCAAGGGTATTCGCCGTATCATCGCCTACACTGGCGAGGCGGCGCACCAGGTCCAGCGTGAGGCCGGGGAGTTTGCTAAGAAGCTCGATGCTCTTGAGAAGCTGCCTTTCGCTGAGAAGGAGTCTCAGGTCAAGGCTGTGTCTGTGGAGCTCAGCCAGCTCACCATCTCTACCCTGACCAAGGATGAGCTCAACAAGCGATTCCAGAAGATCTCGACTGCTGTTGTGGCGGAGCAGAAGAAGCGCCAGAAGGCCGAGGCCAAGACGGCGCTTGACACAGTTCTCAAGCACTTCAAGGCCAACGAGGATGCCAAGTGGTTCGTTGGCCGCCTGCCTATTGGTGCCAACGCCAAGGCTGTCGGTGAGGTCGTGAAGCACTTCCAGGGCAAGGACAAGGAGAAGTCTGTGTACCTGTTTGGTGGCAGCAAGGAGGAGGGTGCCGTTGTGCACGGTGTCTATGTCGGAACTGTAAGTTGCAGAATATCTTTTATAGGAACTATTACTAACTGGAGCTTCAGCATCTCTCTTCGCAGGGCGTCACCGCCGAGCACTGGGCTGCTTCTGTGTCCGAGGTCATCGGCGGCCGGTCAGGCGGCAAGGAGCCAACCCGACAGGGCCAGGGCACCAAGCCCGAGAACCTCGACGAGGGTGTTGAGACGGCGACGAAGTGGCTCAGCGAGAAGCTGAAGTTGTAAAACACATGACATGACTGTTTGGGACATTGAGGACATGGATGTATATCGGAGCAATTTTAGGGATTCGGACAGACAAAATGGAATCATATAGAGCGTCTTTGCGGGCATGTTTGCCATGAGTCACAAGAGAACTGGATAATGCA
Organism: Fusarium protoensiforme; assembly: GCA_011320165.1. Lineage (NCBI taxonomy): Eukaryota > Fungi > Ascomycota > Sordariomycetes > Hypocreales > Nectriaceae > Fusarium > Fusarium protoensiforme. The sequence continues at coordinate 34,229 of JAANQP010000167.1, forward strand.
AGGGAAATGGCATAACTGATTCGGTTCGGTTCCATAGAGGGGTATATATATTTTATCCAACCCGGATGTATATCTACATGTCATGCTTGCTTTTGGTTTGTTTGTATTTTTACACAGTCACAAGAACGCTGGCATTGCGGTAATGCGACAACAGGGGATTCTCCCCGCTGCGAGTCTCGGTGTCCTCGACGTAGGCCCACTGGCGCAGAAAGTCGCCGTGGGACATGACGCGAGTGAGCTTCCCCGTGATGGCTCGGTAGATGGCCTCTGTGATCCGGAAGTCGGTGGGGAAGAGGATGTCAAAGTAACCCTGGTGGACCTGGTGGTTGTTAGTTTCAACGGCATTAGAGATACTCGAGATGGAGAACTCACCAGAGGCGTCGTGACGGGCACCATACGCCGCTTGTATCGGGTCTGGACGACGGGGGCATTCATGCCCTTGACAGCTTGGGGTAGCCAGTCAAAGTCGGAGGTGACGAGCCGATGTGCGGGGAAGTACTTTTCAAGGACATCAAAGAACTGCATGAGGCGAGTGGGGATGAACTCGGGTTCGGAGAGGTTGGCGGCGAAGGGGACCTTTGTGGAAAGGTATCGCAGAGCAGCGTTGGTCGGGTAGGGCTTGGGGTAGTCGCCGCCGGTGGCAGCGTGACGGACACGAAAGAAGCGGGCAGCGACGGGGTCGAGCTCATGGACGTAGAACTCGTAAAAGTCGCCATCACCATCAATGAGGACGTGACCCTGGAGAGGCTCCTCGGTGGCGACGTCGTAGCGGATGCCGTCGTGGGAGAAGTTGTCAAAGACCTCCATGGCGAGGAAGAAGCACGGCGAGGGCACGTACTGATCCCAGTCAAAGATGGAGCGGTTGACGATCTCGACCTTGTCGGCGTGGCCCCGGGACGCCGCCGTGGACAGCAGGTGCCGGTTCTGCAGGGCGGCGAGGGAGGTGGAGATCTCGATGATGTTGAACTTTGTGCGGGCGTAGACCTGCGGGTCGACCTCGCGGATGTAGTCGAGGATGTTGAGCATGAGGGTGCCACGGCCGGCGCCCATCTCGTAGATGAGGAGGTCGTGGTAGGGGTACGTGGTGAGTCGGTAGTTGGAGACGAGGTACCGGGCAATGGCCTCGCCGTAGTAGGGGCGGAAGAGCTCAGTCGGCGTGTGCCAGAGCTGCCGTGTCGGATTGTCACCCTCGCGGTCGTCGAGGATGTCCTCGAACTCGGTGTACCGCCGTCCAAGCTCCGACTGGAACTCGAGCTCGTCGCGCATGGAGCCAAAGTCGAACGGCTCGCCAGGACTGAAGATGACGGCCTGCTTGGAGAAGTATCCGTACGAGGGGTTGTACAGACTGTCTGGAGCCTTCAAGTCAGCCATTGATCCGAGGCAGGGGAGCAGAGGCCAGCCTTGCCGTCGATAAAGTCCCGTAGCAGCATCTTGACCTTGCGGGGCCTCTCCTTGCGCTGCTTGAGCTCGGCCAGCGATATGTACGGGTACTCTGCAAACTCGGCGGACCGGTCCTGGGGGAGGATGTGCGTGCGCTGCTGCCACCGACTCTCGTTCTTCTTCATGCCGCGATCGCTCGAGGGACGGCCGGCGACGTACATCCGGCTCTGGTGTGCTGCGGCGGCGGCAGGAGCGCGGCCGGTGCCGGGGCGGATGCCATTGGGTAGGCAGGGGAGATGGCCCTTGCAGCCCCGGGGACGGTTCCGGAAGAGCTGGCGGAAGAGCTGAGCCACAATGGGGGAGTCCATTGCTTTGATGATGGCCTGGGGAGATCGTCGGCATGGGGCACCTTTTCGTGGTGTTGAGCACGCTGAGATATCGGTAAAAGTGGGTCCGGCGTGTCGGGTGTACCTCGGGTTGTTAGTAAACCGCGGAAGCTGTATCGCCAACGAACGTTGGAGCATGCGAAGAGTTGCCGTTTTTAGACTAACAAAGGAGCTGATCAACTTGTTAGTTGAGAGTAGATTATCGATATTCTAGGACTATGGAAGCATAGTAGTAACTTGGTCGAGTTATTCAGTTTTTTTAGAAACTCTACAGGACCTCAGTACCTAATGAGCAGGAGTACCTAATGAGGTCAACAGTACCAACGTCCATGTCACGAGATCATAGCTCCAACCTGATGTCCGTCTCTGCTTCAACTTCAACACTTGGAGGGGTAGCTTCACTCAGGCATACAACATCGACGCCAAGGAATCATGACAATTCCGCCTCTAGGATAACCCCAAGACGTCAAAGTCTCTTCAATGCAGCAGAATCATGACACAAGCTCGACTTGAAGTCATCACGAGATGATGGCTCCGGTACAAGACTAGGGCTCCACATGACATCACGGGCGCACGCACCAGAGTCTCGTCATTGTAACTAACAATTTCCATCTTCACTTCAACCTCACGACTCTACGACAGCCACAACGATGCGGGCTTTTTAGCTTCAAGGGAAAATTCCCCACGGAAAAAAAAAGGCTTGGTTTTTACATTAGTAAACCAAGATCTTGCAAATGTCCTTGAGCGATCACCCCAAGGCCTACGGCACGGCCGCCGTGGTCTTCGCCTTTACTACAGGCATCCTCGTAACCCTCGGCCTCAAGGACTTTTACCCAGACCTCGAGCGTCGGTACCAGCGCAAGCGTCGCGCAAGCTCGGGAGGTTCGCGCCGGCCGAGTCTATTCTGGAGTGCGCCCGTCACCCTCGAGGACCACGAGTCGGAGCCATCATCACCGTCGTCATATGATGTCGCCCGCAACAGCTTGGCCGATGGCATAGAAGGCACCATCGGCAACACGCCTCTGATCAAGATACAGTCTCTATCCGAGGCCACGGGCCGCACCATCATGGCCAAGGCCGAGTTTCTCAACGGCGCCGGGAACAGTCCCAAGGACCGTGTTGCGCTGAACATGATCCGTGAGGCCGAGGCCCAAGGTCTCTTGACGCCGCACCAAGGCGACACCATCTACGAAGGCACTGTGGGCAGTACGGGCATTTCACTTGCGACTCTAGCTCGCGCAAAGGGCTACCGCGCCCACATTTGCATGCCCTCAGACATGGCCCTTGAAAAGTCTGATCTACTTCTGCACCTCGGCGCAACAGTGGAGCGAGTGACGCCGGCGCCTATTACCAGTCCCGATCACTTTGTCAACCTCGCCCGGCGCCGGGCTGTCGAGCACGCCGAAAAGGCCAATGACGGCAGCAAGGGCTTCTTTGCGAACCAGTTCGAGTCTGAGGCCAACTGGCAGGCACACTTTAACGCGACGGGGCCCGAGATCTGGCGGCAAACCAACGGCGACCTTGATGCCTTTGTGGCCGGCGCGGGAACTGGCGGGACCGTCTCGGGCGTCGCAAAGTATCTCAAGGAGGAGGAGAAGGCTGAAAATCTCAAGGTTGTCCTCGCCGACCCGCAGGGCAGTGGATTATACAACAAGGTCCGCCATGGTGTCATGTATTCGTCGACAGAGCGTGAGGGCACACGCCGTCGGCAACAGGTCGACACCATGGTCGAAGGCATTGGAATCACACGACTGACGGAGAACTTTGAGGCGGGCCGGGAGCTCATCGACGACGCCGTGCGCGTGACGGATGAGCAGGCATGCCGGATGGCACGATGGCTCGTTGAGCACGACGGGATCTTTGTTGGCAGCAGCAGCTCCGTCAACTGCGTCGCCGCCGTCGCCACCGCCATGACTCTTCCTCCGGGAAGCCGTGTCGTGACGATCCTCTGCGACTCCGGAACGAGGCATCTGAGCAAGTTCTGGAAGCACATCAAGGAGAAGGGGCTTGAGGGGGAGGGCGAGGCGACCAACCTGTTTACCGAGTTAGGGATACCCGAAAAAGAATGAGCAAGTGAAAGGAAAACGATATGTCCGAGTCAATTGATGTCAAGAAGCAACTGTCGAGTATGATTTGGGACCGGATGGGACTTGTTTGATGGAGCCCCTCCCGCCTCGGTCAACAACACCAACACCCAGCAATGAACACGGCCGCCCCCAGTCCCCAGTAGGACAGATGCAAAAAGAAACCATCGACACAACAATGGATGGAACGGCCAAAAAGAAGATGAATGCGTGATCTGGGAATCGAANNAATGGCAACGGAGAATTTTACCACTAAACCAATCACGCTGCGGCTTATTGCACGTGACAGAGACTTCACAACTGGGCATCACAGGGGCTAGAATGCACAGGAGGGCGAAAAGAATCTATCGAGACAAAAAAGATATCTCGGACATGACGGCAAAAAGTGAATGCGTAATCTGGGAATCGAACCCAGGGCTCCCCGACGCTGCTCGGATGGCAACGGAGAATTTTACCACTAAACCAAT